>PVJN01027549.1:0-27987 GCA_004026805.1 Lasiurus borealis
TCTAAAACATTCCTTAAAATTAGGAGAAATATTTTGCTTTATTATTGAGATCTACACAGACTCCCTGCTGCAGGGGACAGTAGCAAGGGACCCAAAGCCAGTTACTGGTGAAGCTTCTTTGTCTCATATCCCAAAGTCCCATGCAGCTGGGATTCCAGGAGAGCCTAAAGCAGGCCAGTCCAGAGCTTTCATTCCATGTTGCAGCTGGGTGTAGTTTAGCATACAAGCTAATTAAAGTCTATTAGTCCATGTGTGGATCCCTACATGGCCAGAAGCCACGTGGGTGCAGGAGAACATCTCCCTTGCTACGAACCCATTGTGCTAGAGTGGAAAAAAGAGAAGCCAGTGTACTTCTTGTTCTAGGGCATTGGTCAGCAAACTCTGGCCCCTTGAGTGTGGCTCTTCCACAAAATACCGTGGACTGGGCGAGTCTATTTTGAAGAAGTGGCATTAGAAGAAGTTTAACTTTAAAAAAATTGGCTCTCAAAATAAATTTCAATTACTGTACTGTTGATATTTGGCTCTGTTGACTAAATTAGTTTGCTGACCACTGATCTAGGAGTAGATACATGCTTGCCTAGCTCCTGGTTGGTCCTTTCAAAGAAGTCTGCCTTGTTAACATCCTTGGGATTGGTTATCTGAAAGCGTCCTGTCTTAGTAAAATCCATACATTTAAAACTCAGGTCTCTCTACTGCTGTTCTTTCTCAGCCCAGCAGGGTTGCCTTAGGAACTATATGCGGCTCATGAGACTTGGTTTGCTGCTCTGTTGACTAACGAGTTTGCCAACCACTACTACCCTTTACCTTTTTGCCCTTAATATGCCACAATTCCCTAATCCTCACAACTACCAACTACATGGAACATTTAGTCCAGTCCAGTGGTCCACAAACTCACTAGGCAACAGAGTGGCAAACCGTGGTTCTTGAGCCACATATGGTCATTTTGTCTGTCTTTTAGAACAGCATGGTCAGCAAGCTGTATTCTTCCCTGTCTGCAGTAATTCCACTTTCCTTCCTTTGTCCTGTCCCTGACTGCGTAACCCTTCTGTCTCCTCAGAAGGAGAGTCAGAGAGAGAGAGAGAGAGAGAGAGAGAGAGAGAGAGAGAGAGAGAGAGAGAGAAAGATCTTTGTGATAGAGAACAGGTTTTGGAAACAACATGCTTAGTATTAAGTCAAGTGGAAAATTTAAAAAAAAATCCACTTAAGAAGGAAATAAACAAAAAACAACAAAAATGATTACTGACATATTGGTCATTAGAATTTTTTAAATTATAAAAAAGCCCTAGCCATTTTGGTTTGGAGGATAGAGCTTCGGCCCGGGGATTGGAAATCCCAGGTTCCATTCCGGTCAAGGGCATATGCCCAGGTTGTGGGCTGGATCCCTGGTGGCGTGGGAGGCCATGCAAGAGAAACTAATCAATGGTTCTTTCGCATCATTTATGTTTCTATCTCTCTCCCCCTTCCTTCCTCTATGAAATCAATAAAAAATATATTTATAAAAATAAAATAAATTATTTAAAATTATTAAAAAATAATACAATTATAAAAAAGCAAATTTAATAATAGTTTGAATTTAGTAGATGAAGTTACAGTTGTTCATATGGAAAATAATATGATAATTAATAATTACAGATAACTATAAAACTATATTGCTATTTTTCTTGAGTATGTCCTATCTAATAAAAGAGTAATATGCAAATTAATCATCACTCAAGATATTCACAAGCCACGCCCATCAACCAACAGGATCAAATTTGCAAATTAACTCAACCAAGATGGCTGCGGCCATGGAGCAAGCAGGAGGCTTGGTTCTGCTCAAGGCTACAAAGTTTTAATTATAGAAGATAAATAAATCCTAGATACCAGGGCCTCCTCTTGGGTCATCGGGTGGTATGGCTGGCTTGCAAACCACCACAGGCCCCTTGGCCAGGCCACTCCACACCCCAAGGGAACACCCACCCTGATCTGGAATGCCTTTCAGGGAAAACCAGCTGGCCCCCACCCATGTACCAAGCCTTTATCCTAAGTAATAAAAGAGTAATATTTAGATTGACCATCACTCCAACAAACAAGATGGCTGCCCTGAGGTGATCAAAGATACAATTGAAGAATTGGATACAAGATGGCTGCCATAAGATAGCCAGGAGGAGAGGGTAGTTGGAAAGGACCAGGCTGCAAGGAAGGGCAGTTTTGGGTGATCAAACCTGGAGGTAGGGCACTTAGGGGAGACCAGGCCTTCAGGGGAGAGAAGTTGAGGGCAACTAGGCTTGCAGTGGCAGGCAGTTAGGCATGACCAGGCTTGTACAGGAGGGCAGTTAGAGACAAAGAGGCTGGCAGGGGAGCAGTTAGGTATCAATCAGGCTGGCAGGGGAGTGCTTAAGGGGTGATCAGGCTGGCAGACAGAGTTGTTAGAGGCAATCAGGAAGGCAAGCAGGCAAGCATTTGGGAGCCAGCAGTCCTGGATTGTGAGAGAGTTGTCCGACTGTCCCTCTAGGGGTCCAAGATTGGAGAGGGTGCAGGTTGGGCTGAGGAACATACCTATGCCCTGCCCCCCTGTGCATGAATTTCATGCATCAGGCCTCTATATAAGTTCATAGGTATCATCCCAGTCCTTTGAATATATTTTAGTGTTATAATAATATTTCTCCAATAAAGTTGACAAATCCAGTGAAAACACATCAATAGAAATAAGCAGGTTTTTTTGTTTTTGTTTCCAAATGGTTTAATATATCTACTACCACATTCTTATTAGGGAAAGAGCTCAAGAAATTGCTACCATGTTTAAAAAACAGTGTCAAATGAGTAAAGCTATAGGTTTAGGTAAAAATAACCTATACTGTAATTAAATGTAAAGCTAACTTCCTCTTACTATAATAATGTGAATCCATTTTTTATTCATTTGCATGAACCCCAGAGTTTTATTTTCAGCAAGTTTTACTGAATTATTTTCTATCTTTGCTTCAGGCTTTGTTTGAAATCTATTTAACAATTTTGCCCAAAGCCATGTAACTTTAAAGCTTTATTGAAACAAGCAGTATTTAGTTTGGAGGATAATGATAGAGGCAAACAAGCTGTTTGCTTGTAGGCAAAAATTTTTAAAGGGCCTAATTAATAGAACTGAAAGTATGTTTTAGCTTCAAAATTAACAGGGTACTAAATTATTAGCTTTGTTTTGATAATAACCTCTTGAGCTCTTATATATTATTCAAATATATTGAAGACTTAGAAAATTATTCAACCTAGTTAAAAACTATATAAAACATATAAATATAATATCCCCCTTTTCATGTCATGTTTTTGAATACTCATGGACTCATCGTATGTATTATTTTGGACAAGAAGGTAAAATATATTACCTACATGATACAAAAGTTGATTATAAATTGAAGGATTAAATAAAATAATCATACAACCCGAAGATTTGCTTAGAAAAATCAATATTCTGAATAATATTTTAATGTTTTTGGTATAATTGGAGGACAATATCTTTATATAAAAGATTAAGCCACTATTTGACCAGTAGCTATGACATGCACTGACCACCAGGGGCAGATACTCAATGAACAGGCATGGAAACAGAACAGCATGATGAATCATAGAGGAAAGAGGGGAGGGAAAGGATGGGAAGAGATTAACCAAAGATCTTATATGCATACTAGAGGCCTGGTGCATGGATTCATGCACCAGTGGGGTCCCTTGGCCTGGTCTGGGGGATCGGAACAAAACTAGTTCTCCAACATCCCCCAAGGGTTCCCAGATTGCAAGAGGGTGTAGGCCAGGCCCAGGGACCCCACCAGTACACGAACCCATGCACTGAGCCTCTAGTAAATAAGTTAGGAGGAGGAAAGTGAACTGTGTTTTTAATGCACATAATTTACATGTACTAGTAAACTTTTAGAAGATATTTCATTTTACTAGTATTTATACTATGCTGATACCATCTTCAAAGGATAGCAGTTTTGAGGATTTAAATTATCTGTTAAGTATCTAGAATACATTCAGGTTTATTACATAAATTGTTTTATAAACTCAGTTTATAGTTTTATCTTTTAAAACATATGGATATTAAATCCCAACTTCAACAAAGAGAGTCTGCATAACATTACAGAGAGCTCTACGTATATTAGGAATCTTTATTTTTAAAGATGCATGGAATAGCTAAGAGATAAAGTATATTGAACACTTAAAGCTTGATAAACCATCAAATTATTAAGTAGTTCAGCAACCAAGTTTCTGCTTATCTGCCCTAAGCACTCTACTTGCAACACTACTTCTTATCTCTTCAGTCTAGAATGTGCTGTCACTATACTTAGAGATATCCTTTCAATTCAACTTCCAAATTCAGAAACAAGGTTTTGCTTTTATCTCAACATAGTAATTTGAAATATTTCCATAGGAACACAAATATTTGAGTTATATGGTTTATACATAGATGAATTTAATAAAAATAATACACTAAATTTTAGAAGACATTGAAATTATAAAAATATAAACTTAGAAAAATAACCTATTATATTATGTGCTTTCAGTTCTTAAAGGCCATATATCTGTTGTCATTATTAGGATATAAATATGTTTGTTCTTGGAGAGATGCCTGATTTAGAGAGGGCTCTTGTCAAGCTCAAGAGAAAGAATTTAGATGAATGACAGAAAGCACTGTTGAAGCAAACCAAATTTATTAAGGAAGCAAAGCAAGCAATTTTTTTTAAAAAAAGCAAAGGAAACAAATTTATTGAGAATATACATGGCATAAAAAATAAGTTGGCAACTCAGCTAGTCTGAGTGCTGTGACTGGTTGGGGGTTCAAGAGTTTTCTATTTTTCCCACCTATATGTTTCCAGGTTGGCCTTTGGCATATCTTGGGCAACAGATTAGATTTCAAGGATCCTTTTACAATGTTGTGGTTTTTCCCAGAATTTATGAGAACACTTAACAATTTTATTTTGACTTCTTTGTTCAGTGAGTGAGATAAACTCCCCTCTTCCCCCTCTTTTTCTCCTGTCCTATCAGCTATCTATCCTGCCTAACATTTTAGAAAACTGTTATAAATCAATTTTAATTACAACACTGACATATCATCCTTATGTTTCTTCTATTCCTGCTCTTAATGTATTAATATATATTTTATTAGAAAAAACAAATGAGAAAATTTTGCATTGAGATTTTAATTTGTATAGATCCATCAAGATTCATTTTCAGAATGAAAAATTTTAGCTTAAAATTCTTCTATGAATCTTTTTCTCTAGATTAAATTCTAGGAAAATAACAGAAAATAATTTCTGATTTTTATATGTGAAATATATTTGGACTGTGGTGAATGTAAGCTAAAATCTCCAGTGAAGAAAACATAAATGCAAAATCAGTATTTGTTTTCATTGACACTCAAATCTCAAAAACTATATGTAAACTGGATTAAAAATGTTCTTGGAAAATATAAATACTGATATGATTAAGAGTTGTTAGACTTCTACTTCATATTATGCATAAGAATCAACTGAGAATGAACCAAAAATCTAAATATAAGAGTTAAATGTATGTCTGAACTGGCATGGCTAGGTGGTTGAGCTTTGATCTATGAACCAGGAGCTTGTGGTTCAATTCCCAGTCTGGGCACATGTCTAGTTTGCAGGCTAGATCCCCCACTGGGGGTCATGTAGAAGGCAGCCAATCAATGAGTCTCCTTCATCATTAATGTTTCTATCTTCACCTTCCTCTCTGAAATCAATTAAAAAAAAATTAAAAAAGAGTTAAACGTTTAACACTTTTAGAAGAAAATATGGTTATAAATTGCCCTGAATTAAATGAGGCAGTGATTTCTTAGATCATGACAGCAAAAACCATAGAAATAAAAGAAAAAATATGTAAACTAGTCTTCATAAAATTGGGATATGAATGAAAGAATATTTTAGTTACTTTGTGTACTATAACAAAGTTCCATGAACTGGGTGGCTTGAACGGAAACATTTATTTTTCGCTTTTCTGGAGGCTGGAATCTGATATCAGGGTTCCAGCATGTTTGAGCTTTTGGGGATGCCTTGTTCTTGGTTTACAGAAAACCTTCTTTTTTTGTGTGTCCTCACATGGTACAAAGAGAATCAGCTATTTCTCTGACCTCTTTTTATAAAGGCCATAAGCCCATTCATAGATCCGGTGCCATCATGACCTAATTACCTCCCAAAGGCCCCAACTGCAAATACCATCATATTGCAGATTAGCTTTCAACATGAATTGTAAGACGACACAAACAGTCAGTCCATAACAAACATTATCAATAAGATTGAAAAAGCAACCATCAAATTAAAGAAAATATTTACAAATCACATATCTGATAAGGGACTATTAAATATATCCAGAATATATAAAGAACCCCTGCGACTCAATAATACAAATACATATGATCTCATTAAAACATGAAAAAGGAATTTCAGTATTGTTTCAAATGGATAGGCAAGTGGTCAATAAACACAAGTAAAGATGTTGAACAGCATTAGTCATTAGAGAAATGCAAAAAAATTAATTTAAAAAAGATGGATAATAACATGTGTTGCCTTAGATGTACAGAAATTGAAACCCTCATATATTATGGGTGGGAGGTAAAATGGGATAGCTGCTGAAGTCCAAGGTTGCAGCAATTGGAAGGTGCAGCATGATTGTTCTCAGGGTAGTTGTTTCTCCAGGCAGCTGCTAAGGATCTAGACTCCATCCCAGGAGATCATCCCTGCCTGTTCTGAAGATCCCCTTTGTTGCCCTCCTTCTGGCCTGTGGTACCCTCCTTCTGGCCTGTGGTACCCTCCTTCTGGCCTGTGGTACCCTCCTTCTGGCCTGTGGTACCCTCCACGTGTATCAAGACATACCAGGGATCAGGGCAGAAGAAAGTCTTAAGGACTGGCAGTACAGAAACGAAAATGCAGGGTGTGAGTCCAGGTTCATTGTCTCAGGAAATCAAAGAATGAAGTTGAGGACAAAAGTGGTTACTGGAACCGAAGTTTATTGAGAGAAGCCAGTTCTGGAAGAGGTGCAGCTGGAGATCCAGGAGCAGGCCAACTTCTTCTCCATGTTACAGTCAGAACCAGTTCAGCATCCAAGCTGTTAAAGTCTGTTATGCCATGTGTTCCCACATGACAGGAACATCAGGAATTCATTGTTCACAGGGGAGCAAGGAGAGAAAGCTTGCATTTTTTGTATACATGTTTGTTAGTTATACTGACTGGTCCTTTCAAAAAATTTTGCCTTAGCAACATCCTGAGGGGTGGTTTACATGCTTTACTATCTTGGGAGTGGTTATCTGCGAGCTTTCTGTCTTAGTAACATTCATACATTTTAAAGTTTATGTGTCTCATGCTGGCCCTTCCTTCCCCAGCTGGGATGACTTCTGCCTAGTTGAGTTCCTGGTTTTACTCAAAACTGCTCCCTCTCCACCATGTTCCCTGTCCCTGTCTACCTAGCTTTCTTCTCTCTCCTCAATACTACATAGGGAGTAGGAGAAGGCAAATACAATAGTGAAGTTTAGCTAAGAGGAGGGATCATAAGTTTGCTTTTTGTTTGTTTTGTTTTATAAATTTTGTCCAGAGAGTGACAAAGACAAAAGAGATCCAGCACACACAGAGCTCTGACTGCCTGCCATTTTGTTCTATGACTGTAATGTGCTTTTTATAATTACGGTGAAGTATCAAAGCTCCTTTTTCTTCACTTCATTAAATAACTATTTTGGTTTGTGGATATCATACTTTTTGATTCAGCAGAAAAAACAGATCAGAAGGGATAAGTTGAATTGCCTCAAGTCACACAACTACAAGCTGAAGATGGAAAGCCCAGTGTGCATGCATTTTTTATTATGTATATGCCTTTATTAGGATATCTATATCAACTAGATTTCTCCAGTACTCTGTAATATAATACTATACAGAAAGCAGCAGTAATTACAGTTTTAACTTTGAAAGCCAATAGCAATATAGTTTCTGGTTCCCTCTTCTCACTTAGGAATGAACTAATTCCATTTGGCCAACACTATTGGTGTTGTCAAAAGTCACATCAGTGATAAGAGAAGTTCACCTAACACAAGATATCTATTCAAACACAATTCATAATTCTTTTAGGTTCTTGTATTTCAACAAATCTACACATAAATTAAGTAATTTCATAATTTATAATAGGAAATTAAATTTCTGAGAATAGTTTCTAGGTCTGCTGATATGTTTAGTAGTTGAGTTAGTAAGTTAGAGCTGAAACTAAAGAATAGTGACCATATTCATTAAAAATAGGGTTTAGATTCACTTCAAATAATGCATGTCATTTAATATGCATAAATTAATTTTGATATTAATAATATGATAAATGTTTAAGATTAATCCTTACCTTGGCTTAATTCTATAATAAATATATTGTGTCATACTATTAAAATTAAATCAATGTATAATATTCTTTTTTATTAACATAAAGTTTAAAGGTAATGTTTAATGAAGACAATTATTCATAAATTTCAGATTAATATATGAAAACATTAATAATGAGCCATTTCCAAGAAAAGTTTAAAGAAATGTAATAATAATTTTTTTTCTAAATGAGAAAATGAGTTAATAGGTAAATATAAAACCTGTAATTGTTAAGAAGTTTGAGAATGGGTAGGAGAAAGTAGTATACTTACTTTAAATCCTGGAATACTATTGATTGTTATCTGATTAACCATTGATGCTTTTTTCTTAGTGGTTTTGGAATTGTTAATGATGCTTTATGGTATGCCAGCACATACTCATACAGAAAAATATTCACAAATATTGACAGACAATATTTATCATGAAAATGAAAACAAATGAAGATATATAATTCTTTCTGTTTATCAACAGATTAGTATTTCTACAACTCAATTAGGTAGTATCCCAGCATAAAGAAATATTAATTGAAATTAAAGTTGTAGCAGGTTACTGAAAGGGAGAAAGAGAAGTAAGAAAGTATGATATAAAAGGAAATTGAATTTTCCCCCCACAGTGATAATATTTGTAGTTATTTATTAAGAATTGTTAAGTTTTTCAAGTTTTAGGTGTACTAGATATATGTTAGTGAATGTTTTTAAATTACATACATATTTATTTTGAGCAGATAATGCATGTACATCTATATAATAAAAGCTTAAGTGACTATTGTGGCAGAATGAACAGAATGACCAGACACTATGATGCACACTGACCATGGGGGAGAGGGGACAGATGCTCAACCCAGTGCACTCTCACAGGGGAAACCTCGCTCAGCCAGAAGCCGGGCCCATAGTGGGGAGCGCAGCAGAGGTGGTGGGAGCTTTTCTCACCTCTGCAGAGCAGCAAGCCACGCAGTAAGGAGTAGAGAGCAGGCAGGTGGTAAGGAGGGAGGGGTGCAGATTATTATTAGAGGAATAATCACCTGCCAGCTTAGACCCGCTCCCTAGTGAAAGGGCCTAAGCCAGCAGGCGGACATACCCTGAGGGCTCCTGAACTGGAAGAAGGTGCAGGGTGGGCGGAGGGGAGCCTCCCTCACTTCCCCAGTGCATGAATTTTGTGCACTGGACTTCTAGTCCTATCTAATAAAAGAGCCATATGCAAATTGACCATACCTCTGCTACATCCATGAGCCACGCCCACCAGTCCATCAGAGCAAGTTTGCAAATTAACCCAATGAAGATGGCTACGACCACAGAGAAAGTAGGAGGGAGGCTTGGGTTTCCCCTGGCAATGGAGGAAGCCAAGCTTTCCACAAACCCTGGCTGGCCTAGGCCTCCGCTTAAGGTAACAAAGTTTCAATGGCTGCGGAGATGTGCAGTGGTGGAGTGAGCAGGAAGCTTGGCTCTGCTCCAGGCTACAAAGTTTCAATTATAGAAGATAAATAAATCCCAGATACCAGGGCCTCCACTTGGGTTGCCAGGAGTGTGGCTGGCCTGCAAACTACCATAGGCCCCTCGCTCAGGCCACCCCACTCTCTAAGATAACACCCACCCTGATCCAGGACACTTTTAGAGCAAACCAGCTGGCCCCATCTGTGCAGATAGGCCTCTATCCTATCTAATAAAAGAGTAATATGCAGATTGACCATCACTCCAATACACAAGATAACTGCCCCCATGTAGTCAAAAGAGCCTGCCCCCATGTGGACATAAGATAGACACCACAAGATCACTAGCAGGGGAGGGCAGTTGGGGGTGACTGAGCCTATAGGGAAGGGCAGTTGGGGTGGACCCAGGCCTGCAGGGGAGGACAGTTAAGGGTAACCAGACCCACAGGGGAAAAGAGTCTGGCAGGGGAGCAGTTAGGCATCAATCAGGCTGGCAGGGAAGTGGTTAGGGGGTGATCAGGCTGGAAGGCAGAAGTGGTTAGGCCATTCAGGAAGTGGTTAGGCAGATGTGCAGTTAAGAGCCAGCAGTCCTGGATTGAGAGAGGGATGTCTGACTGCCCTCAAGGAGACAGATTAGAGAGAGAGCAGGTTGGGCTGAAGGACACCTCCCTCCCTTCACCCTCCATGTAGGAATTTCATGCACTAGGCCGCTAATGTTATATAAATTGCAACATTTTTTGAAAAGTATATAGGAGAGAAAAAAAATTGTTAAACTTCTCTTTTCCTACCCAATCAAGATTACTAATATCATTTATTTCTTGTTTCATATATATTATCAAAGTATATAATTTTTACATTATTTTGTCTTTTCTTTAAAATGCTAATTATGAATCCTTTTCCTCTATCATTATACACATAGCTACTTCATTCTTTTTAATGGATGCATACTATTAGTTTACGTTTGCATATTGTATTTAATATATAAATATTTTATTAGTAGACATTTAGTTTGCTTCCCTAATTTTTCTATTGCTAATCAGGTTGCAGTGAATATACTTCTACAAACTACATTTTTGTACACAAGTGTGTATAATTCCATGATAAAGATTCAGGAATAGAATTACTAGGTCAAAGTGAATGTACATTTTAAATTTGGATAGTTTTCAATCTCTATATATAAAAGCCTAAGTGACTGGCCAACCAGTTGGTAGCTATGATATGCACTGACCACCAGGGGGCAGACGCTCAATGCAGGAGCAGAAACCAGAGGCATGGAAACATGGAACAGACTAATGAATCTCAGAGGGAAAAGGGGAGGAAGAAGTTGGGAAGAGATTAACGAAAGATCTTATATGCACTGGTGGGGCCCCTCAGCCTGGCCTGTGGGGATTGGACCAAAACTGGCTTTCTGATATCCCCCTGGATTGCGAGAGAGTGCAGGCCAGCCTGAGGAACCCCACTGGTGCATGGATACATGCACTGGGCCTCTAGTTTATCTCTATAAAAGGCCATCCAATTTACAGTACCATCTGAAATATTTAATTCTGGGGCCATCTCTGAAACCTTACTTCTTAGAAGAGTGCATGTATTTTGTACTTAAGACCAACTTGTATTATATATCAACAATCTCTCATGATAAGTAAAAATATCTGTTCAGTCTACATGATATTTTATCCCATCTGATCCTATCTGTAGTTTAGTCCTACCTCCAGCCAAAGTAGAAAGGCGTTTTATGGAACCTTACAAATGGTGGCACACAATCCCTATACTATCTAAAAGTATTAACAAAATATTCTCTCAGGAATTTGCATTTGGAGATAACTAATGAAAAAAACAGTGTTACAACCTCTGTATGCCCCCAGTGAATTGGAGAGAAGTAGTGCAGGCTATGGTGTGACTATTTGTCAGCTGGTATCATAAACATGCAGAAGAATAAGAGGGCAAAAGCATGAAATTTGAGCAGAGGCACAGAAATAATTTTAATATATTTTTTATTGATTGATTTGAGAGAAAGAGAGCAAGGAAAGG
The DNA here is from genome assembly GCA_004026805.1 of Lasiurus borealis. NCBI lineage: Eukaryota > Metazoa > Chordata > Mammalia > Chiroptera > Vespertilionidae > Lasiurus > Lasiurus borealis. The sequence continues at coordinate 11,827 of PVJN01027549.1, forward strand.
GAGGAGAGAGAGATTGATTTGTTGTTCTACTTATTTTTTTTTAAACATGTTTTTATTGAATTCAGAGAAGAAGAGAGAGGGAGAAATAGAAACATTAATGATGACAGAGAACCATTGATTTGTTTCTTCCTGTATGTCACCAACTGGGGATCAAACCATCATCCAGATATGTGCCCTAACCAGGAATGGAACTGTGACCTCCTGATTCATAGGTTTATGTTCCACCACTGAACCACTACAGCGAGGCTTATTCTACTTATTTATACATTCACTAGAGGCCCAGTGCATGGAATTCATGCATGGGTAGGGGGTGTCACTCAGCCTGGCCTGAACTCTCTGCAATCTGGGACCTCTTGAGGGATTGGGCCTAAACGGACAGTTAGACATCCTCTCACAATCTGAAACTGCTGGTTCTTAACCCCTCACCTGACTGCCTGCCTGATCACCCCTAACTGCTTCTTCCTGCCAGCCTGATCACCCCCTAACTGCTCCCCTGCCAGCCTGATTGTCCTAACTGCCCTCCTTTCTGGCCTTATTGCCTCCAACTGCAGGCCTGGTTGCCCCCAACTGCCCTCCCCTGCTGGACTGATAACCCCTGAATGCCCTCCCCTGCCAGCCTGATCTCACTCCCAATTGCCCTCTCCTGCCAGCCTGATTGCCCACAACTGCCCTTCTCTGCAAGCCATCTTGTGGTGGCCATCTTGTGATGATGTGAAGGTGGCCATCTTGTGGTAGTCATCTTGTGGCAGCCATCTTGTGGTGACATCGCATAAAGGCATGATGCCACCTTGGCTTATATTTTATAGGATTGATTGTTTCTTCCATGTGCCCAGACCAGGGATTGAACCTGCAACCTTGGCATATCTGAATCATACTCTAGCTATCTGAGCTAACAAGGCAGGGCAACACAGGAAGAATTTTACACTCCAAGTTAGAAGATTCCTAGGTTGAGGTTTAGATTTAAAGAAATGAAGTTTAACCCTTTCTCTGGTATTAACTTTAAAGTAGCTCAGAGTATTCTTAACTTACCTTTCTCATTTCAATGACTAACAAACATTTAGAGAGTTAGCAGCTTACTCTAGGTTGCATCATATATTTATTGCAAAATTAAGACTAAAAATAAACTCCTTGCTAAGTCATGCTCCTCAGTAATGCCACAGAAATATGAATTAGATGCTTTCATTCTCCTATAAAACAGAGCATGGGAAGTACACATTAAATGCAAACTTTCTATATGTCTAAACAGTCTGGTGTGCCTTTCACCCAGCCTCATTCTGAGCAATATATATATATATATATATATATATATATATATATATATATACACACACACACACACACACATACATATACACACATACACACACACACACACACACACACACACTAAAGAACCAGCGCATGACATGCATGCACTGGAAGTGGAGTAACTTAGTCCAGCCTGAGCCCTCTTACGGTCCAGGACCCCTCGGGGGATGTCTAACTGCTGGCTTAGGCCCACTCAAGAGCGGGCCAAAGCCAGCTGTTGGACATCCCCCGAGGGGTCTTAGTGCTGCCTCAGAGGTGGGAGACTCCTCCCACCACCAATCCACTTGCCAGCCATGAGCCCAGCTTCTGGCTGAATGGCGCTACCCCTAGTGGAGCACACTGACTACTAGAGAGTAACTCCTGTGCTGAGCATGTGTTCCCTGGTGGTCAGTGCATTCATAGCGAGTGAGCCTTGCTCTGTTTGGTCAATCTGCATATTATCCTTTTATTACATCCGTTTAGAGGCCCAGTGTATGAAATTCCATGCATGGGTAGGGTTCCTATGCCTGGCAGGAGACCAGGACCAATCAGGGCCAGCTCCGGGGGTTTGGGAAAGGAGGTGACTGTCACTGGGCTGGGCACAGGAACAGATGCCAGATGTGGAAGCTGCCCTCAGTGCTCTGCCACCCCACAGTTTCCCACCCTCCTCCTTCTCTTGGTGCCGTGCCACCACTGGAGACTTGCTGGCTGGGGGAGGGGCGTTGAGGAAGGGCCAGGGGAGGTTTTGAACCCCAGTTTGGAATGTGTAAGAGGCACCAATCATTGATTCTCTATCATTATAGATGTTTCTACCTCTATTTCTCTCTCTGAAATCAATCTAATATGTATTTTTAAAATGCAAGGTTTTTAGAGGAAAAAAGATAGGGCAAGGGAGCTCTTGACAGGGTGGGTATTTGAGATCTTGTTCACATTCCAAATAGGATACCATGAGATGGGCCTCAGGTGGTGACAGGTGAGGAGTGGCCGTTAGTGGAGCAGGGCACTGCGGGCTGAGGAACAGGCTGTAATGACTGGGAATGTCTGTGACAGTGACACTGAGCATATTTTGGGGCCATCGCTGGGGTCATTCATCCCCAAGAGGTCGTGATTCCGAATGGGAGGAGAAACAGGGAGGGCAGAGGGGCCTTTCTTAGCCTAGAAGGTGAGGATGGCGGCAGAAGTGGGCTGCCTTGCTTCCCTACAAATGTAAACACACAGTGTAACTGCTCAGGGACATCAGCCAGCGGCCAAATCAATGCCCAGCCTGTCCTGGCGGCTGTGTCCTGACAAACTCTGGCTGTGCTCTGGCTCTCTTGACCAGAGCGGCTGAAGCCACACCCCAAGCCCACGTAGTATATGAAGGGGTGGGCAGGATGCCAGAAACTGGAAGTCAGAGCTGAGGTGGCCTGGCAGCACTGCATAGCTGTGGAGCTGGGCAGCAAGCAGCTGTCGGTGTGATCCTCTTTGGAGTTCCAGAGGCTTTTCTTTCTGTGCATCCCCAGTGAATCCCTGTGAGCCCATGGCACACCAGCTGTGCCAGGTGCAAACTGGGAATTTCCCTCCTGGAGCTGTTCTTCACAGGGTGGCAGCATCAGGCCATTTTTTTTTATTGGAAAGCAAGCTCTGGGTTTGCATATCCTGGGATCCTTGGGCCATAGCATGCACCTCTAGGCCTCACTGTGCACCCCCCTCTCCACCCACTCATTGAACACCTGGCCCCTGGTGGTCGGTGTGCATCATAACAACTGGTCAACCAGTCGTTCTGGTTATTCTGCCTTCATGGTTGTTGGGCTTTTACTGTATAGAGTAGAAACCAGGTGCACAAAATTCGTGCATAGGGGTGGGTGGCCTTTAGCCCAGCCTGCTCCCTCTCCAATCTGGAACCCCTCAAGGGATGTCCAACTGCCCTTTTAGGCCCAATCTCTAACTCACAATCCAGGTCTGCTGACTCCCAACTGCTCACCTGCCTGCCTTCCTGACTGCCCCTAATCACTTCTGCCTGCTAGCCTGATTACCCCTAACCAATTGCCTGGCAGCCTGATTGATGCCTAACTGCTCCCCTGGCAGCTTGATTGCCCCCAACTGCCCTCCTCCGCCAGCTTAGTCATCCCTAACTGCCCTTCCCTGTAGGCTTGATCACTCCAACTGCCCTCCCTTGCATGCCTGGTCTCTGCCAACTGCCCTCCCTTGCTGGCCATCTTGTGGTGGCCATCTGTGTCCACATGGGGGCTGGATCTTTTGACCACATAGGGACAGCCATCTTGTGTGTTGGAGTGATGGACAATCTGCATATTACTCTTTTATTTGTTAGGATAGAGGCCTGGTGCATAGGTGGGGCCCAGCTGATTTGCCCTGAAGAGTGTCCTAGATCAGGGTGGGGGTTTCCTTGGGGTGTGGGACGGCTTGAGTGAGGGGTCTATGGTGGTTTGCCGGCTGGCCACGCCCCCTAGTGACCCAAGTGGAGGCCCTGGTATCTGGGATTTATTTATCTTCTACAATTGAAACTTTGTAGCCTGGAGCAAAGCCAAGCCTTCTGCTGGCACAGCCATTGAAACTTTGTTGCCTTCAGTGGAGGCTTCTGCAGCCAGGTTTTATAGAAAGTTTGGCTTCCTCCATTGCTAGGGGTACCCCAAGCCTCTCTCCTGCTCTCTGGGTTAGGGTCCATCTTGGTTGGGTTAATTTGCTTACTTGCTCTGCTTGGCTAATGGGCATGGCTGGTGGGCGTGGCTTGTGGGTATAGTGGAGGCACGGTCAATTTGCATAACTTTTATTAGATAGACTAGCGATCCGGTGCACAACATTCATTCATGGGGTATCCTTCAGTCCTACCTGCACCTTCTCTAATCCAGAAACCCTCAGCCCCACTCCCCATGGTTCTCTGCTCTCTGCTCTCTGCAAGGCCTGCCTGTTCCACACCATGGCAATGGGCAAGCAGGCATGGGCTGTGTTTGCCTGCTCCTGGCTCGCTGCAGCTAAAGTCAAGCAGGCCTGTTGTTTCCTGTCAAGCTGTGCAGTTGGACCCGCCTTTGGGCGGGTCTTGCTGTGCCATCCACCCTATAATCACTGGTCCAGCCTTGCCTGGGTCCCCAGACCCTGCAGCGGCCAAGGCCACTGATGCCCTCTCCAGCCCTTGAAGCAGGACAGTGGCTGTGGACTAACCCCTCCCCTAGCACTGGTGCATGAAGGCCCCTGCCTCCCCACCCCTGACTGTGTGTGCAACCTCCTCCTGTCTGATCGACATATATACATACACACACACACACACACACACACACACACACACACACACACACACATATATATATATATATATATATATATATATATATATGGTTTGTTTTGTTTTGTTTTGCTCTTTCTAAAATATGCTCCATGTTTACTTACGTTTCACTCCCATGTGAAGAATTTTGCCTAGCCAACTTGACCATCTTTCAAATCCATATTAAAAACGTATTTTTAATAAGCAGGCCTTCTCTGGTCTTGCTAAAGATAACCTCTTTCCTTTTAGTGACTTGTTTGGTCTTAAAGTTTTCCACTAACCCATAGGCTCCACGAATGAAGTGGCTTTGTATTTGTGCACAGTGGTGCACTCAGCAGCCATCTGAGTGTTCTGAGAAGAAGAGACTTTGAAAATACAGGTGCTGAATAAATAAAGTAGCTAATTGTATTACTCCGTACCAGACACTGTTCTACAATGATGATTGATTGATACATGATTGAATGATTTCAAATATTATTTTATGAACCAATTTAAGGTATAAATGCTACTAGCATACCCATTATAAATGCAGAAATGGAGGGAGAGAGAAATTAAGTAGCTTGCCCATGGTCCACACACATAATAAGCAACAGAGCTTGAATGGGAACTAAACAATCTCAGGTCAAGACCTGAGCTTTCAGCCAATGCAAAATGCAAAATTTTCAGTGGGTTTCATTACTTATGGGAATGTCAGACAAGATGTTTGTACCAAGACAGTGACTCAGATCAATTGCAAATTAAAAGAAAAAATGGACGACGAAGAATTTAAAGAATAACACAAAGACATGATTTTCACAGAATGTATAAGTAAAGTTTTCAGTTTTATTTTATAGCATTGCAGTACATTGGTTTCCCCTATTTGTTGTGGCACTGAATTCAGAGAAAGGTGCCTTTCTATTCAGTGAAAAGAACGCTTTACTGTTTGCTTTTCAGTGTTTTTCACTAGCATGAAACATTTATTTTTACCATTCTACTTGAGGTGCCCAGGCATGCACATGATAAATCACCTTTCGGCATCCACTGGGGCTTCATAAAACTCATTTTCTATTCTTCTCCTTGAGTTTTAGGCCTGTATTAGCTCAACATGGTGTTTTTTAAAAAGCAGACTCCTACTAAGATCACATCTGTTCAAATCACTTTTTGTTTGTTTTGAAGTTAGCAAAGATAAAATATTTGAATATGAATTATGACTTACAAAAGTACTTTACCAGTCATAAGTATTTTTCTGCATATTAAAGTTCTTTTTAAATTTATCACTTAATGTTACTTAAGTTATCTATTTTAAAATGCTTATATGTCACAACTGTGGATTAAAATTTACTAGTTCACTAATATTAATAAGAACCTAATGAAAAGGAAATTGTGGAACATTAATAGAGCTGTGACTTAGTTAATTACTTAGTTAATATATATTTGTACTACAATTTCTATAGTTAAGAAACTTAAATAAAACATTAAATTAAAACATCTCAAGGATATGATTTGATAATACCTATATTTCCTTTCAATATTTACCTAACATTTAAAATTAGAATAAGTTTTGTATAATAATTATTTTATAGGAGTAAAACTTACAAATGTATCCCATAGCATTATATAAACTACTTCAGAAGAGTAGTTTGTTCATAATTTATCTAAAAGGAGAAGTAAATATTCATATTAAGGTGAAAATATTTCTATATCATTTGATACTTATCAAATCTTGTGACAGTTGGACTAGCATGGATTTTTATTTCATCCATTAGTCATGTGACAAAGACAGCTATCTCTTTTTAAAAAATACATTTTATTGCTTTTTTTACAGAGAGGAAGGGAGAGGGATAGAGAGTTAGAAACATCGATGAGAGAGAAACATAGATCAGCTGCCTTCTACAAACCCCCTACTGGGGATGTACCTGCAACCAAGGTATGTGCCCTTGACCTGAAGACAGCCATCTCTTTACAAAAATTAATTCTCCCCTCGGTTGGGGAGCACAGGGGACTTGATTGAAAAGTTTGTAAGGACAGCATTCTGAGAAAAAGGAAGTGTGTGGAAGGCGGGTTGCCCTCTTTGTGGGAATTCTGTCTTAGGGGAGTGCCAAAGGTAGTGTCCCTAATTATTCCTTGACCTTTCCAAACAAGTCTGTGCATGTGCAGACCCCCGGGTATTTTCTAGAATCTTTATGCTTAATGTCTGGATATCCTTGCTTAAAGGACATTACAAACACATGTGGCCTCCCAATATTACCCGGCTGATTGTATCTAAAAGGTAAAGTTTATCTGAAACTGCTACTACACTGAAAGGCTAGTGTGGCAGGCAGTCGAGGCTACCTGGTTCCTTTAGCCAGGCGCTCCCTTAGCCCTCTCTTTCACAGAAAACCTTGTGTTAGAGTAATCCCTTCATCTATCGCTCAGGAGCTGCTGGTCATCCCCAGCACCCCTCCACTCATATAAATAGAATTAACAATCACATGGCTGCCCTGTGGTTCTATATTTCAGAAACTCGCAGTTATGTGAAGCTATTAAAAAAATTATTCTGAAACTTGTTAACAAGTTTACTCTCCTAGTATCTTATATTAGCACTAGAGGCCCACTGTGCTAACTTGCATTCTCTTGCAATCCAGGACCCCTCAGTGGATGTCAGAGAGCTGGTTTTGGCCCAATCCCCACAGGCCAGGCCAAAAGACTCCACTGGGGCACAAATATGTGCACTGGGTCTCTAGTATGCATATAAGATCTTTGATTAATCTCTTTCAGCATTCCTCCCTTCCCTCTGAGATTCATCAGTCTGTTCCATGTTTCTATGGCTGTGATTTCCTGCTCCTATGTTGAGTGTCTTTCCCTGGTGGTCAGTGGATGTCACAGGTACTGGCCAGTCAGCTGGTCAGCCTGTCAGCCAATTGGTTAGGCTTTTATATATAGACTAGAGGCCTGGTGCACGAAATTCATGCACAAGGGGGTGGGGGTGTCCCTAAGCCCAGCCTGCACCCTTTCCAATTTGGAACCCCTTGAAGGATATCTGAATGCCTGGATAGGGCCTAAACTGGCAGTCAGACATCCCTCTCACAATCCAAGACTGCTGGTTCCATACTGCTCGCCTGCCTGCCTTCCTGATTGCCCCTAACTTCTTTTGCCTGCCAGCCTTATCACCCCCTACCAATTCCTCTGCCAACCTGATTTATGCCTAACAGCTTCCCTAATAGTCTGTTTGCCCCTAACTGCCCTCCCCTACAGCCTTGGTCCTCCCCAACTAACTTCCCTTGCAGGCCTGGTCCATGCCAACTGCCCTCTCCTGTTAGCCATCTTGTGGTGGCCATCTTGTGTCCACATGGGGGCAGCCATCTTTTACCACATGTGGGCAATCACCTTGTGTTTTGGAGTTATGGTCAATTTCATAATACTCTTTTATTAGATAGCATAGAGGCCTAGTGAATGGGTTGGGGCCAGCTAGTTTGACCTGAAGGCTGTCCTGAATCAGACTAGGGGTTCTCTTGGGGAATGAGGCAGCCTGGATGAGGGGACCCTATGGTGGTTTCCAGGCCATCCATGCCCCTGGCCACCCAAGTGGGGGATCTTGGATTTATTTTTCTTCTGTAATTGAAACTTTGTAGCCTTGAGTGGAGTCCAGGGCCATCCAGGGTGTGCAGAAGCTTGGCTTCCTCCATTTCTGGGGAAATCTCCTGCTAGTTCTGTGGCCACAGCCATCTTGGTTGGGTTAGTTTGTATACTCGTTCCTGATTGGCTGGCAAGTGTGGCTTGTGGGTGTAATAGAAGTATGGCCAATTTGCATATTACTCTTTTATTACATAGGACTAGTGGCCTGGTGCACTAAATTCGTACACGGTGGGGTTCCCTCAGCCCAGCTTGCACCTTCTCCAATTGGGGACCTCTTGAGGGATGTCCAACTGCTGGTTTTGGCCTGATCCCTTGGTCAAACTCCCAGACATAATCCTGGTCAAAGGGACAATTTGCATTCTGCGCTTTAATTATATAGGATGTGCTATAAATATTCACATACGGGTTTTTGTGCAGAAATAAGGTTTCAAATCAGTAGAATCAATACCTATGGTTGTGATTTCTTGATGATAAGCTAATAAGACTGTTAAACTATATTTCAAAGTTTCTGTACCACATTACATTGTGATTATGAATGAATGATTATTCCTAATGCAGTACATCTTCCCTGGAAGTAGGTATAGTCAGATTTTTTTCTTAGATTTTAGCCATTCTACAATATATATATATATATATATATATATATATATATATATATATATATATTCATTGTTATTTCAATTTGCAATTCTATAATGATAAATGATGTTGAACATAATTTCATGTGTTAATTTTCATCTTCATCTCTACATCCTCTTTTGTGAGGCATCTGCTCAGATTTTTTGTCAAGTTTTTAATTGAGCTCTTTGTTTTCTTATTGTTAAGTTTAAGTGTCTTTGTATACTTTGAATTTAAGTATTTTACCAGATAAGTGTTTAATAAATATTTTCTTTTGTAAATTGGGTTTTCATTCTGGCAATGTTTTTGCTAACAGAATTTCTAAATTTTAATAATGTTTAATTTATAATTTTCTTTTCTTTTATCAATTATGCTTTTGATATATCTAAAACCTTACAGCAAAACCAAAGTAAACTAAGTTTTCTCATTTTTCCTCTTGGAAATTTAAAACCTGGTATTTTATTTATTTATAATCCTCACCTAAGGATATTTTTCCAGTAATTTTTAGAGAGAGTGGAAAGACAAAGAGAAATATTGATGTGGAAAAAAAAACCACACATTGATTGGTTGCTTTCTGCCCTGATCACCCTGGGCCAGGGAGGAGGCTGCAACCAAGGTCAGTGCTCTTGACCAGAATCAAATTCGGGACCTTTTAGTCAGTAGGCTGATGCTCTATCCATTGAACCAAACTAGCTAGAGCTGCAATTACAGATTTCTACCTCTTAATCTCCTTGTCTTTTTCACCAACCCAACCTACTTTTCTCCCCTTTATTATTTGTCTGTTCTCTGTATCTATAAATTAAATCTAATTAAAAATGTATATTTTACATTATTAACCAATCTTTTTTTACCTACAATAAAATTATATCTTTGTTTATAGTACAGGTACCTAATAAGAGAAAATTTCCAATTTCCCTCTTTTATCCCTATATCATTACTGTCATTCATTTCATTTATCCATGTTTTATGAGACAAAATCTTTTAAATACTGTTAGTTTTAACAGTTAACTTTTATACAAATTAAGAAAAAAACACATAAGATTTTTTACACTAATTTTTCTCTCATGATCTTCCTTTTTTTAAATGTATAATCAAGTTTCTAAGCTATATTATTTTTTTTGTCCCTAAAGAATAGCATCAAGTTTATTGTTTTGTTTTGTCTTTTTATAAAGTAGGTTTTTTGGCAGTTTTAGTTTATCTGAAAAGGTCCTTATTTCTCCTTCACATTTGCACAATAATAGTGTTGGGCATAGGATTCTAGATTAGTACCTTTTTTTCCTATTCAACACTTGAAATATTTCACTCCATTTTCTTAATTACATAATTTCTCATGAAGAACTTACTATAATTCTTATTTTTGTTTCTGTAAAGTTAAGGTATTTCCTTGCCCTGTTGCCACTCTTATGGTTATTTCAAAACTTTCTCTTTGGTTTTCTTCAGATTGAATATGGTATTCCTACACATGAGATTTTTGTTATTTGTTATTTATCCTGCTGAGTATTTTCTGAGGTTCCTGAATCTGTTGTTTTATGTCTATCATTAATTTTTGAAATTCAGAAAAAAATCACATACAGGCCATAACTAGATAGCTCAGTTGGTTAAAGTGTCTTACTGACATGCCAAGGTTGTGGGTTTGATTCCTGGTCAGAATGTACATACAAGAATGAACCAATGAATGCATAAACATGTGGGAAACAAAATCTGTGTTTCTCTCTTTCTCTGTCTTTAAAAATCAATAAAATTTAAAAATAAAGTCACATAAATTACTAAGACACCCCATAGAATTAAGAGCCTTCCAATAGTATAGAGCCATAGATTACAAAGTTAAAATACAAAGGATACCCAAGTTTGGTAGGAAATATGTACAATATGGGAAGGCCAGTAATGAAAGGGCAATTGCTTTTAAATAAGGCAGTTACAAAATGGAAAAAGAAACCACGAACCTACATCCCTAAAATGCTTTGCAGGGGGGTAAAGGATGATAGAAATGAAAAGCACAATCCAGTACAATCCTGTCATTGCCAAATATGTGTTCAATAAATTAATGCAACCAAAGAGTTTGTGTTTTAAGATACAAACTAGATAAAATAACTGATTAAAGACGTGTTTACCTTAAGAAAAAGTCATACCTTGGCTTAGTCTGAATTCCACCTAAAAACGTCAGATCCCCTTTACCCTTTTTAACAGGCAGTAATAAAATAAAAGGAATATAAGGGCAACCTAAAGAATCATGTTTCCCAGGGCATTGTTTGAGTTCACCTTCAGTTCAACTGCCTAGCTCAGTAACTGGTGCTAGAAGGCTGTGAATCTCAAGGCCACACCACTGTGTCCGTCTGAGTCAGGGCCAACTGAATCACACAAACTAATTTTGAAAAATGTTCTATAACTATTAATCCTAATATTTATTTATTTATTTGCTCCATTTTATTTTTAGATTTTTTTTTCTGGTGTCATAATTATTTGTATGCTATGCCTTTGGTTGACATATCCACAAACTCACTTATGCATTCTTTAGCTATGTGTTGCCTATCAAATACATTTTGGAATAAAGTGTTTTCTTTTCTTTCTGTCACAGTGATTCCATCTCTCTGCTTATGATATATACTAGAGGCCCAGTGCACAAAATTTGTATGTAGGCCCTGCACTCTCTCACAATCCAGGAACCCTCAGCGAACATCCCTTTCATAATCTGGGACCACCGGCTCCTAAATGCTCACCTGCCTGCCTGATCACCCCTAACTGCCTCTGCCTGCCTGAAGCCCTTAACCACTTGCTTGCCTGTCCCATCAACCCTGACCATTCATCTGCCTAATCACTCCTAAACATTCGCCTGCCAACCTGATCATCCTTAACTGCTCACTTGCCTGCCTAATGCCCCCAACCATTCTGCCTGCCTGCCTGATTGCCCCTAACTGCCTCTTCCTTGATCCCCACTGCAGCTGCTTTGTCCGGGACATCTGGAAAGACATCTGGTAGGTCGTTTGGTGTCGGAAACCAAGCATTGTTCTTACTAAGTGGATGTAAACAGGAGGCCAGAAGGCTGGTCAACCTTAACTGCTCTGAAAGGTCAGAGCTAATCATTCACTGTTTAGTTGAAACATAGTTGGCTGAAGCAACCTCTACCTGTTTGTTTCATGTTAATTTCTGTTTTTGTTATTTCTTGCCTAAAGGCTAGGGGTGTGTACCAAAGCCTTAATAAAAGGGAGAAAAAGGCCAGAGCAAGTGGCATTCCTTTCCACTAGAGGAAGGCTCCCGCCTGGCCCCCCAATATCGCCAAATTAATGTTTCCTAGTCGCTCATTTCGTTTGCGTGCGGCCTTCTTCAGAACCAGAACCCTGAACGGTGAACCCTGAACCTACCCGGGACGTGGAAAGAGGTTTCCACAGTTTGGCTGTCTGGTCTAATTAGCATATTATGCTTTTATTATTATAGATTTTATCATAGGTTAGAGGTCTGACACACTAAATCGTGCATGTATAGCATTCCTAGGCCTAGTCTGTTATCAGAGCAATGTCTGCCATTCCGCAACTTGCTCACTGCCACCCTGTGACCTTCCTTGATACTAATGCTGTCGCATGAGTCCAGTCCCTAGTCCCACTCTGCTGCTACCCAGCCCAGTTCCTGTGGTTCCCTGTTGGCCATCCAGAGATGGGATCCTGCAGGCTGGAGTGAGGGACTAAGAGGTTGTCAATGTACCTCATAACTACTGGTTGATTGGTCATTCTGGTCATTATGCCTGGCTTTTTATTATTATAGACTAGAGCCCCGGTGTACGAATTTTGTTCTGTGGAGGTTTGGAGGGAGTCCCCTGGTGGTCAGTTCATGACCACCAGTTATTCCATCATTTGGTTGATTTGTATATTAGGATTTGTTTATACAGGATAGGTTATTGAATGTGAACTATAAATGAAAAATAAAATTTTAAAAAAGAACCAAATGAAAGTTTAGATCTGAAAAAAAAAATATATATATATATATATAATTCTTATCTGAGGATGTTTTTAAAGTTGATTTGTAGGGAGAGAAACATCCATGTGACAGAGAATACCAGTTGGCTGCATCTGTACCTGCTGACCCAGTGGGATCTAACCTAAACCTAAGTATGTGCCCTAATCTAGAATCCAAGAGGAAATCCTTTGGTATATAGGTTGAGACTGTAACCAATTGAGCCACCTAGTCAGGGAAGATCTGAAAAAATAATTTTTAAATATACCGCCAGACCCTGGTCCGTGTGGATTAGTACTTAACGTGTCCTTCCACACACCAAAGGGTCATGGGTTTGATTCTAAGTGTGGGCACATACAGAGGTTGTAGGCTCTATCCCTGTCAGATTGCTTGGGCAACTGATCAATGTTTCTGTTTCTCTTTCCCTCTCCCTTCCTCTCTCTCTAGAATCAATAAAAAGAATATTACCTTAGAGGAGGACTTAAAAATAAGAAAATAAAAAATGCTGGTTTGGCTCAGTGGATAGTGCTTCTGCAGGCAGACGGAAGGGTACCATGTTGGATTCCAAATAAGGGCATATACCTGGGTTGCAGGCTTAATCCAGGGCCCTGGTTGGGGATTCAACAAGAAGCAACCAATTGATGTTTCTCACATTAGTTTCTGTCTTTTCCCCTCCCTTCCACTCTCCATAAACAAACAAACAAAAAAAAACACAAAATCAATGCAAAAATGACGTCAGGTGAGGATTAACCAAAGCAGATAAACAAAGAAGCAAACACCCATTCCCAGTGTGATTATTGAAGGATCATATGAAGTATTTGTTGAATGAATGGAAAGGGACAGGACTTTGCTTTCTAACTGTTTTAGCAACTCTGCTAGTCAGAGGGTTTATTTTATTTTTTAAAAATATATTTTATTGATTGTTTTACAGAGAGGAAAGGAGAGGGATAGAGAGTGAGAAACATCGATTAGCTGCTTCCTGCACACCCCCAATGGGGATGTGCCTGCAACCAAGGTACATGCCCTTGACCAGAATCGAACCTAGGACCCTTGAGTCCACTGGCTGAAGTTCTATCCACTGAGCCAAACCGGTTAGGGCCAGAGGCTTTATTTTTTATTTTAATTTGTATCGATTGATTATTTTAGAGAGAGGAAGGGAGGGAGAGAAACACCAGTGTGTTGTTCCACTTATTATGCTCTCTTTGGTGCTTCCTATCTGTGCCCTGACCAGAGATCCACCTGCAGCCTTGCTGTATCAGGAGGAGGTTCTAACTCACTAGGCTGCGGGCTGCCTGTCAGGGCTCCTCAACAAAACCCCTCTGCTCTGCCCTGGCCCCTGCTGTGGGCCAGACCTCAGCTCACAGCAAAGGTTTGGGTTCCATTCTGTCAGGGCACCCATTTAGGTTTCAGATTTGATCCCTGGTCAGGGCTGACTGCTGCTCAGGAAGTGACCGAGGACCATTGAGGGCCACGTGCTCTAGTCATTCCGTGGGGAGCTGGGGTTTCATTGATAACATGGCCAACTCTGATCTCTGCTATCCCCACGCCTCCATTGAGGACGACTTCAACTATGGCAGCTACATGGCCCCCACCAGCATACACAACTGCATGGTAGCCCTCTCCTGGCTCACCAGGCCTGGCTGCTGCACAGTTGCCTTTTGAAGCAGATTTCTGGGCTCCCAGGAAAAGCGCCCTCCACCCTGGACACCCAGGGAGAGTGAGGTCCTGGAGGGAAAGCACTTCACTCTGCCTCCCTTTGGGGCTTTGGGGAATCCCTGGCCTGAGCAGAGGGCCTGTCCTGTTCTCAGAGGGGAGAACCGCCCCAGGGAGGCCTCCTGGCTGGATGTGTGTGATGAGACTGGAGCCCTTCCTCCTTGCACCCTGTCACCTTTGGGCATGTGAACGCATTTTATTTTATTTGATGCAGCCTCACATGCCCAGCCTTCTGCGTCTCGAAGCCACGCCCAACTGCTTCTGCTGGACGTTACCTGTGAAGGAGTCCTGGCAAATTAGCATATTCCTCTCTTATTATATAGGATGTGTTCTTAGATGCTATTCATTTTTCATGCAGAGCCGTTAACATACTAACCAGAGTTACTTTATATGCTTTGCTTGACAATTCAAAAAACTTTGTCATGTAGAAATATGATTCTGATACCTGCTTTGTTCAGCTAATGTTTATGTTGCCTTTCAGCTTCGCTGTAATTTTTTTTGTTGAAAGCTAAACCTAATGTATCAAGAAATAAAAATCAAAGTAAATATGTGTGACATTTTATATGAATCATTCTAGGATTTGGCTTATTGGTTATTGTAGGTGTATGTGCTAGAGGCTTCAAATTCTTTGGGGTTCTTTATTTGAGTCTCTCTGCTGTGTTTGGGCTTCCATCAGAACTCCTTCTTAAACAGTGTCTATGTTTCACTGCTCTTTCAGCTGTAATCTACTATTATTACAGTAGAACCCTGGTAGTGTGGTGATATGGTATGTAGAAAGGAAGAATTTTATCATTTTATGATTAAACCTCGATATTTTAGTTGGGGCTTGTTGCTGGACTATTCTCTTCACAAATGGTTCATCATTTTTTTTTCAATTTTTGTGAGAATAATAGTGAGTGCTAGACTAGGAAAAATGCCCTTAGCTTACAAATAATAAGGATCTCATAAAACATTTTACCTGGAAGATAAGAATTTTTGATGATGAATGCTCTGGGCATATTTTAATATTCTCATATTTTGCCAGAGCAGCTGGGGAAGCATTCCTGGCTAGAAGTGAGACTCTTTGGAGTTTTTGAAGTTTTACCTCATGAAAGTGGAAGCTCTTCTAAGACTCAGGCTCCCAGTACTTTATCATTCACAATCAGCCCCCAGTAATTTCTCACAATTACCCTATAAGTATCTCTACAAATATATGAGTTTTTGCTCGAAGTAAAAACTTGACTATAATTCTTCTTCTTCCTTTTTAATTCTCACATTGATGTGAGAGAGAAACATTGATCAGTTGTCTTCTGTATGCACCCTGACCTGGTAATCGATACTGCAACCTTTTGGTGTACTAAATGAACCAACTAAATGAATCACCAGCCAGGGCTTTGCTATGATTTTTAATATCCATGTCCACCTAGACTTCATGGTAGTGGCTTTCCCTGAAATCTGTTATATACTAGGTATAAGAAAAATTGTTAATTTTCATTTTATTAATACATTTCTTTTTGTAATAATGGGAGCATAAAATTTCAATTTTTTAATATATATTTTATTGATTTTTTTTTTTTTTTTTACAGAGAGGAAAAGAGAATGATAGAGAGTTAGAAACATTGATGAGAGAGAAAGACCAATCAGCTGCTTCATGCACATTTCCCAATGGGCATATGATCACAACCAAGATACATGCCCTTAACCAGAATCAAACCTGGGACCCTAGAGTCTGCAGGCTGATGCGCTATCTACTGAGCCAAACCAGT
>PVJN01027550.1:0-27986 GCA_004026805.1 Lasiurus borealis
AAACACAAAAAAATAAAAATAAAAAATAATAACACGGGGAAATTCCAATCTTCTCCTCGTCCAGGATCGTTGTGCTTTTTTTCTTTCCTTTTTTTCTTCTTTTTTTTTTTTTTTCAAACAGGGCGCCTCTTCACGCTGGCCCAGACACCGTCAGAAACCGGGGTGGGGGGGGCCCCCCAAAAAAATAAGCGATCACCGGTGCACACGTCCCGGGGTGGCCGGCGCCTCGGCCATGGGGCGCTCAGCACCTCCCGGCGGGGCTGCTGCCCGGGGCGTCCTCCTCGCTCCGGAGGGCGGAGCTGCCGGCCGCGCCGCAGAGCGGAGGCTGCCAGGTGGGCTCTCCCATGCCGGCGCCCGCCCGGCGGCGCGCTCCCCGCCGGGGTCCCTCCGGCCCCTCCTCACCCCGCTAAAGGCAGCCGGGCCGGAGCCGACGAGTTAAAACAGGGTCCCCCGCTTCGCCTCCGCGGAGGCTGCGGTCCCACCGTCTCTCACTGACCTCGGCGGTGGCGGACGAATGAGGGGTCTCCTCGGAAGTCGGCCAGCAGGGCGGGCGGTCTCCCGCCGCCTCAGCAGCCGCCGCCGGTCCCGGACGCCCGCGCCCGCTGCGGACACGGCCGCGGCCCCGGGCGCCGCTCGGCGCTGCCCACCGGACGGCCGGCGCGAAGGGCATCCGCGTCCCGAGCCCCAGCGCCCTCCCCGGCCGCCGCCGCCGCCGCCGCCGCCGCCGCGTAGCCGGTGTCGCCGCCGCGGCCGCGCGGCTCTGTCAGGAGCGGAACTTCCTCCTCGGGCGGCCACTGAGGAGTCCGGGCGTGAGCGCGGGGAGGGCGCGCGGGCCGCCCCGCCGGCGGCTCCTCCTCCGCTTCCTCCTCTTCCTCCTCCTTCTTCTCTTCCTCCGCCTCCGCCCGGCGGCCGCGGGAGTTAACCCGGGCGCCTGGCCCCCGAGCGAGGCCGACCGAGCCCCCGCGGCCCCGCGGCGGGCGGAGCAGCCGAGCCGCGGCCCCTCGCTCCGGGAGCGCGGGGTCGGCGCCTGCTCATTCCTCGCTCGGCTCCGAGGCGGCGGCGACCCCTAGCGCGCGGGAGCGGCGGCGGCGGGAGCAGCGGCGGCGGCGCCTCAGGCGGGGAGGTCGGCCCGGCCGCCTCCCGGTCCTTCGCGGCGGCTCGTGCTGAGGCGGCGGTGGCGGCGTAGGCGGCGGGGAGGTGCGTCCACGCGGTGCGGGTCCCCGCCGCCTCGGGCCCGGAGAGCGCCGCGCCGCCGGGGCCCACACCCGTGTTCGTTGGACTCACGCACGCGGGAGAGGGGCGCCGGGCGTGGGGGGGTGAGGAGGGGCGCGGCGGGCACGCACTGGCCTCGCTGCCCCCCGACTCGCGAGTGGGCGTCCCCGGGCGGCGAGTGCGAGGTGCGCGCGCACGCTCCCGGCCCGCCCGGCCCCGCCCCGCCCGCCGGCCGCGCTCCGGCCTCGCGCCGCCGGAAGCTCCCGCCGCCGCCGCCGCCGCCGCCGCCGTGTGGACCCGCGAGCCAAGCCTCCCGGCGGCGCTCCTCCCGGTAACTTGGCCGGTGCCCAGCGCGCGGCCCTCGGGGTGGGGAGTGGCCCCGGCGCGGGGGGAGGGTTCGCTGCCGCCGAGTGTCACCGGCCTTGAGGGTTCCGGCGGCTCGGGGCTCCCTTTGCACCAGGTCCTGCTTATGGACCAGGGGGGTTCCTAGGGCCCCAGCGAGATCGTCTCCAACTGCCTCCCCGCGGCCCGTGGGCACGTAGCTGGCGGGGCCCCGAGGCCTCGGTGTGGGGCCCCAGCCAGCCCGTGTGCCAGGCGCGGGGTTAACAGGGAGGTGCCCGCCTTCCCTTCCCATTGGGCTTCCTCTCCCAGGAGGAGGAGGAGGAATCTAGGGCGGCGGCCCTCTCCCGGGCCGGGGTCGCGGGAAGACACCTCCCGTCATCTCCATGGCTCTCACCCCTGGGAGAAACACTGAGTGCGGCCCAGACCGGTGTGGCTCAGTGGATGGAGCCTCAGCCTGCGGACTGAGAGGTCCCGGGTTCGATTCCGGTCAAGGGCATGGACCTTGCTTGTGGGCACATCTCCGCAGTAGGGGGCGTGCAGGAGGCAGCTGATCCATGTCTCTCTCTCATCGATGTTTCTAACTCTCTGTCCCTCTCCCTTCCTCTCTGTAAAAAATCAATAAAAAATATATTTTAAAAAAATATATTGAGTGTTCATGAGGAGGTGCCAACAGAGACAAGAGTGCTGTTTAAAATCAGGCTGCAAAGCTGGCTGAGTGTATTCTGTTATCCATAGTAGGGAGTAAAAACATATACTGTGTGTGTATCTATGTATATGTATGTGTGTGTATATATATGTATGTATTTGCAATATATGTATTCTTGCTTCCAGATTGTGTTTTATTCCGATATTAAATTGTCATCCTCTCTTGCCGAAACCGGTGTGGCTCAGTGGATAGAGCCTCGGCCTGCGGACTGAAAGGTCCCGGGTTCGATTCCGGTCAGGGGCATGTACCTTGGTTGCGGGCACATCTCCAGTGTGGGGCGTGCAGGAGGCGGCTAATGGATGTCTCTCATCGATGTTTCTAACTCTATCCGTCTCCCTTCCTCTCTGTAAAAAAAAAACAATAAAAAATATATTAAAAAAAAAAATACTGAGTGTTCATGAGAAGGTGCCAACCGAGACAACAGTGCTGTTTAAAATCAGGCTGCAAAGTTGGCTGAGTGGATTCTGTTATCCATAGTATTGAGTAAAACATATACTGTGTGTGTGTGTGTGTGTGTGTGTGTGTGTGTGTATGTATGTATGTATATATATGTATGCATATATATGTATGTATTTGCAATATATATATTCTTGCTTCCAGATTATGTTTTATTCTGGTATTAAATTGTCATCCTCTCTTGCCAAAACCAGTGTGGCTCAGTGGATAGAGCCTTGGCCTGCGGACTGAAAGGTCCCGGGTTCGATTCCGGTCAAGGGCATGTACCTTGGTTGCGGGCACATCTCCAGTGTGGGGTGTGCAGGAGGCGGCTGATGGATGTCTCTCATCGATGTTTCTAACTCTCTATCCGTCTCCCTTCCTCTCTGTAAAAAAAACAATAAAAAATATATTTAAAAAAAAAATACTGAGTGTTCATGAGGAGGTGCCAACAGAGACAACAGTCCTGTTTAAAATCAGGCTGCAAAGCTGGCTGAGTGCATTCTGTTATCCATAGTATTGAGTAAAACATATACTGTGTGTGTGTGTGTATATGTATGTATTTGCAATATATATATTCTTGCTTCCAGATTGTGTTTTATTCTGATATTAAATTGTCATCCTCTCTTGCCGAAACCAGTGTGGCCCAATGGATAGAGCGTCAGCCTGCAGACTGAAAGGTCCCAGGTTCGATTCAGGTCAAGGGCATCTACCTTGCCTGCGGGCACATCCCCAGTAGGAGGTGTGCAGGAGGCAGCTGATAAATGACTCTGTCTCATCCATGTTTCTAACTCTCTATCCCTCTCCCTTCCTCTCTGTAAAAAAAAAAAAAAATCAATAAAATATATTTTTAAATAAATAAATAAATTGTCCTCCTCTCTACACACCCTTACAGATGACTGGGAATTAAGAGAGGAGGCCCTTACAGGGCAGCAAGGGGGGAAAAGTCAGCCGTAGGTTGGAAAACAAGCAAAATATCTGCACCGTTCCTTGTGCGTTGGTTGACACAGTGCGAAGGACATTCCAGGCCGCGCTATTTCCAGAAGCTCAGCATATCTCACCACCTACCCCATGACAAAAGCAGTCATTGTCATGGACCCCTGCTTCGCCAAATCAAAGACATGCCCGTGTCCAGGGCTGGCGCCGAGGCCCACCCCGTCAGGCTGGCAGTAAGGAGGGCCCAGCCCTCAGCGAGGTGTCTGCTGGCACTTGGGAAGCGAGGGAAGGAAACGTCTGCCTTCTCAGCGTGCCTTTCTAGAACTAGTGCCGAGCCTCTCTGAAAACACGTTGGTTTCCTGTCTTCGAGGTCATTATTTTCCACACACACACAAAAAGAATGGGGAAAATAAATATTGACCTCTGGATAAAACAGCAAGTTCTGGGAGTCTTGGAAAGTAAATAGTACTATCCAGGTTGACCAAATCATTAACCAGGGAGATAGCTGAAACCTGCCACCACCTAGCTGACAACTGTGACTTCAGCCCGGTCAACCTATTAGCCAGAGGAGAAGGCGTATTTGTACCCCTTCCATTTTCTTGCCCTTGCCTGTTTTGCCAAATTCATTTTTCCTTCAGGAGAGTGAAAAATCCTTGTTTCAGTTGGGGGTTACTGCAAGAAGTCCAAATGCAGTCTGCAATTCTAAAGCCATTGATGATGGTATCAATCACTTTATTATAATCCCACTAGAGGCCCAGTGTATGAAATTCGTGCACTGTGGTGGAGGATTGCAGGGGAGGGTGTCCCTCAGCCCAGCCTGCACCATCTCCAATCTGGGACACCTAGAGGGATGTCCGACTGCCCATTTAGGCCCGATCCTACCGGGATCACAATCCAGGACTGCTGGCTCCCAACTGCTCACCTGCCTACCTTCCTGATTGCCCCTAACCGCTTCTGACCAACAGCCTGATCATCCCCTAACCACTCCCCTGCCAGCCTGATTGCCCCTAACTGCCCTCCCCTGCAGGCCTGGTCCCCCCCCCAACTGGCCTCCCCTGCAAGTCTGCCCCCCCCCAACTGCTCTCCCCTGTAGTCCTGGGTATCCCCAACTGCCCATCCCTGCAGGCCCAGTCACACCCAACTTCCCTCCTCTGCTAACCTGGTCATCCCTAACTGCCCTCCCACGCAGGCTTGATCGCCCCCAACTACCCTCGCTTGCAAATCTGGTCCCTCCCAACTGCCCTCCCCTGCTGGCCTGATTGCCCACAACTGTCCTCCCTTGCAGGCCTGGTCCCTCCCAACTGCCCTCCCTTGCTGGCCATCTTGTGGTGGCCATCTTGTGTCCTCATGGGGGCAGCCATCTTTCACCATATGGGGGCAGTTATTGTGTGTGTTGGAGTGACGGTCAATTTGCACATTACTCTTATTAGATAGGACACCAGCATTGCATCAAAGGGTATGGTGTATGCATGTGTATATATTATCTTCTAGAGACTAAGTTTGTCTGAAATGAGTTTTAAAATAATCAGTACTATTTGTGTATGTTTTTTTAAAGAAGCTGCTAATATGATTTATGTACATAAAAAATCAAAAGGGAATACTTGAAAAATATTATAGCTCTTATGTTAAGATGTTGGTATTACCTATGATTCCACACCCTCCCCCCACCCCCTGGTACCATTTGTGTTACTTTATAATTAAATAAATAAATGATTTTCATGAAACTGGTACTTGAGAAAGTTAAGGTCAGATTTCAAATAGGTGGACTCAGATTTATCAAGGTGAACGCATGAATGGATCCATGTGAGGGTAACCAACAGAAAGCAGAGAGTACATGAAATAAATCAATAAGTATATATGCAACAGGGAGAGATCTCATTCTAGAGGATCTAAAGACAATTGGTCATCTTCCGAGAGTGGTTATGCTTTGATCAAAGGCATAGACAACATTCCAAAGTGGCCACAAAGCGGTGATTTCCCTTTTACAAATCTATACAAATTAAATAACATTTTGGGAAAGAAAAAGTATTAAATTTCTAACCGAGCAACATTGACCCCCTACATATTTCAGTTTTATAGGACCATTCCTGAGATTCACTTATGTATTACAATATAAAAATTACTTGTATTTGTTCAATGATATGTTTACTTTTCCATTGTTGAAAAAATTTAACGCCCAGTACACACACACACACACACACACATTTCTTCTAGCTCTGTGTTAATGAAACTAGATTCATAGGTTACAGGGGAAAAGATACAGTTGAAAAAAGAGTCTTTTTTCTTCTTTTTTCCTATTAATGTATTACATGTGTACATATCTTCCCATTGTACCCTCACCCTACCCCCCTCCCATACATGCCCTCACCCTCCCAGTGTCTTGTATTCATTGGTGATGCTTAAATGCATGCATACAAGTCCTTCAGTTGATCTCTTATCTACCCCACCATCCCCTAACCTTCCTGCTGTAATTTGACAGTCTATTTGATGCTTTACTGCCTCTGTATCTATCTTTTTGTTCATCAGTTTATAACGTTCTTTATTATCCAAAATGGTATTTTTCTTTCATTGACCGGCTTACTTCACTTAGCATAAGGCTCTCCAGTTCCATCTAGGTTGCTGCAAATGGTAACAATTCCTTCTTTTTATGGCAGCATAGTATTCCATTGTGGAGATGTACCATAGTTTTCTGATCCACTCATCTGCTAACAGGCACCTAGGCTGTTTCCAAATCTTAACTATTTTAAATGGTGCTGCTATAAACATAGGGATGCATATATGCTTTCTGATTGGTGTTTCTAGTTTGTTAGGATATATTCCTAGGAGTGGGATTGCTGGATCAAATGGAAGTTCCGTTTTTAATTTTTTGAAGAAACTCCATACCATTCTCCACGGTAGCTGCACCAGTCTGCATTCCCACCAGCAGTGCCTGAGGGTTCCTTTTTCTCTGCATCCTCACCAACACTTGTCATTTGTTGATTTGTTGAATATGCCATTCTGAGAGATGTGAGATGGTAGCACACTGTCGTTTTGATTTGCATCTCTCAGTGACTTTGAGCATGTTTTCATGTGTCTCTTGGCCTTCCTTCTGTCTTCTTTCAAAAGATTCTATTTAAGTCTGTTGCCCATTTTTTTATTGGATCATTTATCTTCCTTTTATTAAGTTGTATAAGTTTGCTGTAGATGTTGGAGATTAAACCTTTATCAGTGATAACATTTGCAAATATGTTCTCCCATATACTGGGCTTTCTTATTGTTTTGTTGATGGTTTCTTTTGCTGTGAAAAAGCTTTTTATTTTGATGTAGTCCCATTTGTTTATTTTCTCTTTAGTTCCCGTTGTGGGTTTTTTCTTCCCTATATCAGGGAAGTTTTCTGTCATTATTTCTTTAAACAGGTTTTCTTTCTTTTTTTAAAAAAAATATATTTTATTGATTTTTTACAGAGAGGAAGGGAAAAGGATAGAAAGTCAGAAACATCAATGAGAGAGAGACATCGATCAGCCGCCTCCTGCACGCCCCACACTGGAGATGTGCCCGCAACGAAGGTACATGCCCCCGACCAAAATCGAACCTGGGACCTTTCAGTCCACAGGCTGATGATCTATCCACTGAGCCAAACCGGTCTCGGCAGTTGCTAAACAGGTTTTCTATTCCTTGCTCAATTTCCACTCTTTCTGGAACACCTATTATGTGGATGTTGTTTTGTTTCATGTTGTCCCAAAGTTCCCTTAGGCTCTCCTCCTGCTTTTTCATTTTTTTTCTAGAAGCTGCTCTACTTCGTTATTTTTTCCTACCTTGTCTTCTAGCTCTCTGATGTGGTCCTCTGCTTCTTCTATCCTACTCTTGATGCTTTCTATTGAGTTCTTACGCCAGCAATGCCCTTTTTCATTTCTTCTTGGTTCTTCATTTCCTCTTGGTTCTTACTCATATTGTCAAATTTGTCTTTCATGCTTCCATTTCGTTTACTTCCTCTTCTGGCGTGTCTGCTTTTCTTTCATATGCAGGCTGTTTCTTTGTCTCCCCAAGGTCTCTCTTCTCTGGGTGTCTGGTTATGTAATTCTCTCTCCTGCATTGATTTAAAGGCACAAAATACAACACAACTTGGTACAATGCACAAGGCACTGAACAGAAATATATTCACGATATTAATAACCACAAATAAAGTGACCACCAGAGAGAGGCAAATTAGGGGATAGGAAAGAAAGAAGAAGAGAGAAAAGAAAATGAAAAAAAAAGAATAGAAAAGAAAGGAGTTCCAAAATGAAATTGGGAGAAAAAAAAGTAAGAGAGAAAAGAAAGAGAAGGGGAACAAAGTATATATATGGGGAGAAAATGCCAATAGAACAGCCACTAACCCCAACAAATGATAGCAACAAGTACTTGAAGATTAATACAAACTTCAAACAACAACTAATATCAAGCGAGGAAAGGGAAAACAGAAACAATAAACAAACAAAAACAAAGCAAACAAAAAAAAAAGAATAAGCAAAACAGTCTCACACAAAAAAGCATAAAAAATCGATATAATCAACCTTCAAGCCAACACCAACAAAAGGACAGAGAGAATAACAATTTTTGGATAGTGAAGACAGAGAAGAGAGAGGTGTGTATGGACGTGGAGTAGGGGATTGGGAATTAGATATATAAGTAGGGTGAAATTTTAATGGGGTAAAAAGAAAGTATAGGGAAAACCTAAAGTAGGAAAAGAATGAGAGAAACAGGGCAAAAAAAGGGGTAAAGTTAGAGAGTGATGGCATAAAGGTGGAGTTGAGATAGAGTAAAATGATGCTAAAGGAAATATGAAAATAGAATGTAGAACACTAATCCCAAAGTAAAATAAAAAGAAAATAAAATGACACTTTTTTAAAACATAAAGGTAAAATAGTAGTAGTAATAATCCTGATTGAAATTAAAATGTAGTAATTAAAAAGGTAAAATCAAGTGAGGAAAAAAGAAAAAAATTAGTTTCTTAAGTAAAAGATGAAAAAATAAAAATTAAATATAAAAAAATAGAATATGCAGTAGTGAAGGTCATTCACTTCCCCTATTGTTCTGTTTGGCCTGCCTGTTTCCCAGTCAGGACAGTATTGCAGTTCCCTGCATTCCACTGCTCCTCAGTGTTGTAAACCAGCCCTGGCTTTTTAAGGAGGCGGTGTGTCTTAATTTCTTTATTCCTTTATTGGTGATTACACAAGAGTCATTTTGTGAGTCAGCCCCTGGGTGGCAGTGTTTCTGGATTGACTTCTGACACTATAGGTCCTCTCTAGCCTGTGCTTAGGTCCTGCTTTCCCTATGGCACTCACTACAGGTTTGTGGGAGTGGGCTGTCCCAGAGCTGGTTCTCCAACAGTCACTCCCTGCTCAGATCTCCAGGTTCCAGAAAAACAACTTTCCCCTGCTGTCTCCCAGGGTGTCCCCAACTGGGTGATCCTATGTATTGGGCTCAGCAATCAGAAGCAAGGATCTGAAGAGGAAAGAGCACAAGTGTGAGAACTCCCCTCTCCCCTCGTGTCTAAGCAGCTGGCACAACTTTTAAAACTCCCAGGTTGTCCCACTGCGTCAGATCAAAGAGGGTTGCTTTCTAGAGATCCCCTCTGTTAGCCGCTCTGAGGACCCCCTTCCACATTCATGGATCATGCCAGCCCCAACAGCCATGGATCTCTCCAGGAGCAGACTTCCTCCGGGACTCCAGCTCCCACAGTGTGCGTGTTTAACTGTCCTGTGAGACCAGAGACCTCACCTCATCCCAGGCGAAATCCGACCTTTCCACGGTGGAGTGTAGAGCTCCTCTGAATCCACGTGTCTGCGTCAACTGGGGACTGGTGTTCTGGGGTTTTGCAGCTGCTCAGTGGGTGCCTCCGTTGTAGTTTCTCAGGTTTCCAATAAACCTGAGTTTACCCTCCCCTTCAAGATGGTGCAGTCTCCGCGTCCAAGCTGGCAGCTCTGGGAGGGAACCCCGCAGCAATGGGGGCTGCCCAGTCAGGAGAGCCCCATCCAGCAGCCCCCCACTTTCTCTTGGAGTGTAGCTTTCCCTCAACTCGCCAGCAAACACTCCCCCTGCAACCCTCAACTATTCCCTCTGTCTGCTCTAGACAAGGTTCAAGACACGTCCATCTATTCCGCTGCCATTTTTTATTTCTCCTCAAAAAAAGAGTCTTGCCGAGACCGGTTTGGCTCAGTGAATGGAGCGTTGGCCTGCGGACTGAAGGGTCCCAGGTTCGATTCTGATTGGGGACATGTGCCTTGCTTGCGGGCACATCTCCACTGTGGGGCGTGCAGGAGGCGGCTGATCGATGTCTCTCTCTCATCGATGTTTCTGACTTTCTATCTCTCTCCTTTCCTCTCTGTGAAAAAAATCAATAAAATATATATATATTTTTAAATAAAATAAATTAAAAAAAGAGTCTTTTGTTTTACTTATATAACCTGTTCCTTCTTACTATCAACTAGTTCCCAATATATCCAAGGAAGATGTTAGAGAAGAAATTACCAGATATGGCCATGTGTAGAGGCTGTAGGAAATGTAAAAAATCTGTAGGGGAAAAAGTGACCCCTTGCTCTTTCTGTATACTTCCATGCAGCGATTTTCAAACTGTGTGCTGTCAGAGTTTTTAAAACAAGCAATGTCCAACTAATTAGTCAGGGACACTGACCTCTTTTCCCTTAGATTTTCAAATACAGAAATGACACCAGCCCTGGCCAGTGGACTGGGCCTGGTCCCATGCACGGAGGGATTGCAGGCTCGGTCCTATGTAGAGAGCACTTGACTTCTTGGACAGCTGGGAGAGATCTACAATTGAAAGGGCTGGACAGAGGTGACAGCAGAGGTTATGTCAAACCTTGCGGTCCCTATACATAGCTTCAAAATCAGATGCTCATGTCACCTTTGTAGCGAGCAATCTGATGCCAAAGGAGGTGAAACATTCTTGATAAATCCTCATATCAAAGTTGTTTTTAATCCACTCAAGGCAGTTAGCCTGAGGATGTTTCACAGATTTACATATTCACCCATTAAATGTTATTGAGCATATCCACAGATGAATAAAATATGGGAAGCAGCTGGATATAATGAAAAGAACATAAACTCTGAAACTAGAGAACCCTGGATCTAATCCTACCTCTACCATTTACCTATGTGATCTTAAAAACCTTCCTTATGCTTAATTTCTCTGCCCTTAAAAGTGAGATAAAGTTCCATACCTTATAGCGTTGT
The DNA here is from genome assembly GCA_004026805.1 of Lasiurus borealis. Taxonomy (NCBI): domain Eukaryota; kingdom Metazoa; phylum Chordata; class Mammalia; order Chiroptera; family Vespertilionidae; genus Lasiurus; species Lasiurus borealis. The sequence goes on from PVJN01027550.1 coordinate 10,844, forward strand.
TATGAGGATTAAATGAGGTAATGTATGTGAGAGAGCTTTCCTGTCGTTGCGGTTCAATAAATAGTAACTACTATTTTTATTCTGGGCATCGGGATGAGTAAGGAGTTGGCAGAGAAAGAGGCGGGGAGAACCTGGGAAAAGACTGGGATGAAAGAGAAAGAGCATGGCATGTGTTGGGAGGACTTCCTTTCCATGGGGGCGGAGAGAGGTGTTGGGAGATTATTCATTAGACTCTAACTTTGGGCTCCCAGACCACTAACCTTCACATTCAGAAGTGAGTTACTTGACTGATGAGTACTGTTACACTCATTGGCTCATAGTTTTTTGACTGTATGGAGTTTAACTATTAAAAAGACCCCCAATTACGGAGGGTTCTTTCTCTTGTGCCCCAGGAGACCCGTGCTGACAATGATCTTGGATAAGTGTGTCTGCCCTGCAAACCCAACCTTCCCCTTTGTTGGGCTGTCCTCAGGCCAAAATCTGTGATCGTTGAGAGTTGCAAAATGTTAGCAAGCTCTTTTGGGTTACAAATCTAGAACTTTGTTCATATATATATATATATATATATATATATATACATATATATATATATATATATATATATACACACACACACACACACACACACACACATATATATATATATTATTGATTTTTCACAGAGAGGAAGGGAAAGGGATAGAAAGCCAGAAACATCGATGAGAGAGAGACATCGATCAGCCGCCTCCTGCACACCATCCTACTGGGGATGTGCCCGAAACCAACGTACATGCCCTTGATTGGAATCGAACCTGGGACCGAAGCTCTATCCACTGAGCCAAACCGGTTTCGGCCAGAACTTTGTTCCTCATTAACTTATCTGCAATAAAGCTGACATTTTTTAAAAAATCTCCACTTGCCTATCCTCTGTCTTATTTCATCCAAACTTTATGCAGAGCGATGGGAGCAGGACATTCAATGAATTGATCCATTAAAGAAATTAACTATGGCTAGAACATAGATTGTAGAGGAAGGGATGGTGAGAGAGCAAGCTGAGGAGGAAAATAGAGAAAGATTTCTGCTCAAGTTGGTACAGCAAGATTATGTTTTGATCCACTGCCTTTATTGCACACAAATAACAATGAAAGCTAAAATATACAAAGAGAAAACCAACAAGACATAACCAGGCTCAAAAACAAACCTTTTCACAGATCAGAAATAGAACTGAAACAGCAAGTCTGAAGCCACATGACCCCAGTGGGCCTATTCCAGAGATGTTCGTCTCCTGCAGGGGGATAGGAACTAAAGATGCTCCCAGCAAGGTGGAGGATGGGAGCCATGCTTAGCTCTTGGAGTGCGGTGCTTGCGAAAGGAGGCGGGAAATAAACGGTAGCCAACCCACTGGCCGGGCAAGCAGAGGACAAAGATATGGCCTCGGAGCCAGGAACCAAGACAAGCAATGTGATTAGTTCTGCAAAAGCCCCAACAGCACTGTGGAGGAGGAGCATCAAAATGCCAACGTTATGCCGAGACCGGTTTGGCTCAGTGGATAGAGCATCGGCCTGCGGACTGAAAGGTCCCGAGTTCGATTCCGGTCAGGGACATGTACCTTGCTTGTGGGCACATCTCCAGTGTGGGGTGCGCAGGAGGCGGCTGATCGATGTCTCTCTCTCATCGATGTTTCTGACTTTCTATCCCTCTCCCTTCCTCTCTGTGAAAAATCAATAAAATATATTTCTTTAAAAAAAAAAATGCCAACGTTAGACCTGATTCCAGAATTGGAGGTCTGAGGGGTCAGGTGGGAGCAAAAGTCACTGAACACGGAGGAGCAAGCATAGAAGCAATGAGAAGAAAACAGAGAAAAAAACATACGAAAACTTCCCATTTGGCAGGAGTATAACCACCAAGTTCCAAACACATTCAGATATCTGATACTAAGAAAGCCCAACAGAATGAACAATCAAAACGTTAATTTCCTACTATGAAATGAAATAAACTATGAAACTGCCTGACAACAACTTTTTTAGTATTTCTGCATTCTCAAAGCAAAAATGAAAGTAGGGATCAGATGCAAGCCGACTTGAGAATAGAAATATGAACAATGACTAATAAAAATCTTGAAAATAAAAATACGATCACTGAAATAAAAAAAAAAGAAAAGTCAATAAATGGAGTTAATAGGGGAACTTGTCAAAGTTTAAGAGGAAAAGTAATGAATTAAAGAAAAAGTAATTGAAGAATTCACTCAGAACACAGTAGGGAATAATAAAGAGACTTTTGAAATATGAATAAAAGTTAAGATTCAAGGGGATTCTGTTGAGTGATGCCAACATATGTCTCACAGAAGGAAAAACTGAAAACAAAAGGAAAGAGGAGAGGGGCTATACTTTACAAGAAAAAAAAAGAAAAAGGAAAAAATGATTTGATTAGAAGGTTTTCCAATCAAAACATCAGGACACATGTGTAATGGGCAAGATAAATAAAAGTGAAATAACACATTTATCACATAGAGAAACCACAGAGCAATATGGAAAAAAAGATAAAATCTCAAGTTACCAAAGGGAAAACATTGATTATCTACAAAAGGACTGTACCTAGAGTGCTAAAAAGCAACAACAGAGACATGACAACCGAGTAACTCAGAAATATTGAATGGACCACTCTCAACCGAGAATTCGATTTCCAAGTAAACGGTCATTTAAGGGAGAAAGCAAAACAAAGACATTTCAATCATAAAAGACTAAGAGTTGTAACACTCATAGACCTACACCCAAAGAACTACTGAGGAATGTTCTTCTCCCAGTAAAAAAAAATAAGCCCAGAGAGAAAGCATACAAGAGTTACTGGTGAGGGAGGGAAGAAATAAATAAAATGTGATGGTAGAATTAAAAATAACTCCTCTGTGAAGAGGGGCTACAGCACTGGGACAGGTTCAAGCCTCAGACTGGCTTGAGGCAAAGCCACATACAAGTCCCAGCTTGGAGGGCAAAGCCCTCCCAGCACAATCACAGCCAAAAGGCTATGGCTGTAAGCTTGATCTTACAGCCCAACCCTACCTACGGTCCTAGCTCGCTAAGGGATGTGGGCTGCAGGGAGGTGCAGCAAGGGCTAATACTTGACAGAGTTCAGAGGATGGCACCAACAGCAAAGAAGCAGATTTGAAATTCACAAGAATATTGTACACATCTTGCCCTTCTATTGCTCTGTGTGATCGGCCTGTACAATAAGCCTCAGCTCACAGGCTGTGTCACTGTTTCCGCAGCCAGGCACCGTGACCCCACCTGATCCCAGGTGTATTCTCCTGTCTGTCTTTCATCCTTCACTGCCCGTCTTCAGGTTCACCTCTGGCCATGCTGGACGCAGTTCACTACTCTACTGTTTCAAAAAATAAGAAGAATGGGAATACACGATGGGTGGTTAAAAGATGCTAAGGCCTTTGTCACGTTTGGGAGAGGTATAAAAATAATGCCTTTGTCCGAATACTTGATAAGAAACTTTATATTAATAAACAGCTGATGCAGAACTTCTAAAACCTCAGCGAGAAAAAATGTGGCCAAGGGTTAGGGAAATTTGACATAGAAAACCAATCATTCTATGCAGAAGACAGAAGGAGAGAAAAATGAAAAGAAATGCATGCCAAACACAACACACACAAAAAAGACAATAGTAGAATTAAGTATCAATGTAATTGCAAACACAAAACTATAGAGATTTAAATTTCTTATTAAAAGACAGATTATCCGATTGGCATAAAATAATATTCAGATATATAATGCTAGCAAGAGACACATAAAACTAAAACACTGATATACTGGACATAAAGGGATATAAAAAAAATTTAAAAAGAGCCGAAACCGGTTTGGCTCAGTGGATAGAGCATCGGGCTGGGGACTGAAGGGTCCCAGGTTCGATTCCAGTCAAGGGCATGTACCTTGGTTGAGGGCACATCCCCAGGTGGGGCATGCAGAAGGCGGCTGATCGATGTTTCTGGCTTTCTATCCCTTTCCTTTCCTCTCTGTGAAAAAATCAATAAAATATATATTTAAAAAAATTAAAAAATGAAAAACAAGACCGATGAAACATTAATATTAGATTTCAAAAAATCTTAAACCAAATGTATTAATAGAAACAAAGAGGGTCATTACCAAGAAGTTAAAGGTTCCTAATAACATTGCTTTCAACTATAGAAAATAAAACCACCAAAATTACAAAGAGAAATGGACAAGCCCACCATCTGAATGGGAGGAGACTTTAACCATCTCTCAGACACCGCTAGGTCAAACAGACAACAACAGAGCTAACAGAGAGAGAATCACGAGGAGACTCCAAGGAGGCCACATTAAGGAGGTGGGTTTTATTCTGAGAGCAACCGGAAGCCAGTGGAGGGTTTTAGGCAGAGGAAGGTTTGGATCAGCCATGCATTTTTAGAAGGATTGATCGCTTTGGCTATAAAATGGATAATGGACTTCAGGGTGGTCAGACTACTACTACATAGAGGCAGGGACACCAGTTTAAAAAGCTTCCTACCATCTCACCAAGAGACATGACCATTGGTCTGAGCTACAGTAGTGCCATCAGTGAAGAAGAGTAAGTATTTTTTTTTAATATATTTTATTGATTTTTCACAGAGAGGAAGGGAGAGAGATAGAAAGTCAGAAACATCGATGAGAGAGAGTGACATCGATCAGCCGCCTCCTTCAGGCCCCACAGTGGAGATGTGCCCGAAAGCAAGGTATGTGCCCTCATCCGGAATCGAACCTGGGACCTTACAGTCCGCAAGCTGACACTCTATCCACTGAGCCAAACCTGTCTCGGCAAGAGTAAGCATTTCAAGAAGCATGCAGATAGCATAGTTGATTGGGTGGCAGGGGAGGGGATCCAAGGTGGTAGTATCCATATTCCTGCCCTAGAAAAATGCGATGCATGGCAATGAGGAGGAAGAGCAGGGCTTTGGGGAGGAAGGTGATACTGGTCCCTTGTTTCTGATCATACCACTTACCTCTCAGCCTCTCGATTTTGACATTCAAACTGGCTCATTAAAAAAAGTTAAATTACCCCTGGCCGGGTTGCTCAGTTAGTTAGAGCATCACCCCAATATGCCAAGGTGGCAGGGTGAATTCCCAGTCAGAATATCTGCAAGAATCAACCAAACGAACGCATAAATAAGCGGAACAACAAACCGATGTCTGTCTCTCTCTCTCTCTTTTCCCCCTCCTCTCTCTAAAATCAGTCAATAAAAATGTTTAAAGACTTAAATTATATTCAAAATACAATGTAAATCAATTTGAAAAGAGGTCTATCGAAAAGTTCAACAAAATGAACACTCAAAAATTCTATCTTAAACTTTTGGTACTCAGGGGATGTTTCAATAATCTGGGGGAATTTATACTTTAACCATATCCCCCCAAAATGTGTTTATTCTAAATAATCACTTCCACATAACAGTAGGAGTCCTTTAAGATTATTTCTATTTTATTTCATATTCTCATGCTTTTCTATACATAATGAATACTCAAACACACCTCTGCGCCTACCTCCTGAAGAAATACGCTAGTCATGACTTTCCTTAGGGCACAGCTTGTATGGACAAGTAAATCCAGTCTGATGACCTGTGAGCTCTTCCAGAAAGCCATAGATTTCCTAGCACACAGTTCCCTTTCTTTCTTTTTTTTTTTTCCTGCTTGTTATTAATTACCTTAAACTACTGGGTGAGTTTATGATGTGTGTTTTTTCCTTCCACAGACAATGATTCCTGCATTGACTGAAGTCGGGAGCCGTGTTACCTATTAACAGCCACGCTGAGGTCACTGAGTAAGTACTGGAAATTAAGGAGCTGTTTTTACAATGGCACTTGACCTAGTAGCTTCAAGCATGAAAGAGGTGGGAAGGACTTCCAGATTTCCCATTATGAATGTGAAGGTTTTGTACTGTTGTTTTTTTTCCGAAAGCCATTCCAAAATGCAAATAAGATTTAGTTTTCAAGTTCCAGACGTGCTGTGCGGTTTCAGCGAAACATTTACCGCAGCTGGTAACGCTGGAGCCTGGAATCCAGAGCGGGGCTGCTCTCAGGGCCTAGAAGCCTCTGGAATTGTAGAAGGAATCTGACCGGCAGCCGGCAGACGGGAAGTTTCCTGAGAGTAAAAGAACCACGATGAGAGATGATGAGAGATGCTACCCTCGTATTGCCTCTTATGTGATGGCGAGGACGTGTTTTTGAGAAGACGAAACCCTTTTTGAGAGCGAATATTGCATCGTGTTTCACACATGCAGTCAGTTGTGTATTGCAGGCCGTTATTGCACGGTTTCGCCTCAGGCCACACTGCTTCTGCAGCCCTCTGCGTTCAGGCAGGGGCAGTGCCAGCCAAAGTGAGTGGGCTGCCGAGACCGGTGTGGCTCAGTGGATAGAGCATCGGCCTGCAGACTGAAGGGTCCCAGGTTCGATTCCGGTTGGGGGGATGTACCTTGCTTGCGGGCACATCTCCAGTGTGGGGCGTGCAGGAGGCGGCTGATCGATGTCTCTCTCTCTCATCGATGTTCCTGACTTTCTATCTCTCTCCCTTCTTCTCTGTAAAAAAAAAAAAAATCAATAAAATATATATTTAAAAAAAAAGTGAGTGGGCTTCTCCTCCTGGGACAGTTGCTCTGACGCTCGACCTAAAGAATGATTCAGGCGCCACATGCTTTGCAGACATCTCTCCGTGAGGGGAGAAACGCTAAAATCACAGAGGGTCCGCTAGCACGGTGTGGAGTGCCTCTTCCCTATAATCTCTTATCTTAAAGGTATAATGTGCAAATGGTCATTACACCGTGAAGCGTAACCACCGGATCAGCAGGTGGGTGGGGCGGTGAGCTACAAGCTGGCAGCGGGGAGCTACAGGAGGGGGCAGGGCAGCGAGCTATGAGGGGGGTGACTGGGGGTGCAGAGGGAGGTACAGGAGGGCCGGGCAGCGAGGTACTGACAAGCTACTGGCACCCGGATTTGTGCGCAGGGCTCCTAGTGTAAGGTAATAGAGCTGCTTCACCTAGCTTTTCTGGTATTTTCTAAAATCACAACTTATTATTGGACAAAATTAGGCCATGGCCAGAAAATTATAGTTCTTTATATTTCCAGTTAAACCATGTATGTATTAAAGTTAAGGGGTTCTTCGTGTGTATGTGTTTGGTGGTAATATTTTTCTTCAAATCTTTGTACTTTCTGAAAGTATATATGCATGAGAGGAAAGAAGGAAGGAAGGGAGGGAGGGAGGGAGGAAAGGAGGGAAGGAAGGGAAGGAAATTAGTGAGAGGGAGAGGAAGGAACCGATAAACCAGCAGATGTGAAGAATGCTCAAGATTGGTACACACTACAGAGAAAATTCAAGATTTGAAGATAGAAACAGCACCATCAGGAAAATAAGTAATTGTACCATTTCCACAGTGTTAATCGTTATAATAACGTAATTACAAGGAACCTGGAAAGGTCTTTCATGCTGCCTCTTATTTTTCAGCAAAACATCCACAGTGTCCCCACAAGACGCTGACGACCTTGTTTGTATGAATTTCGGGGGAAATGACCCCTCACATGTCTGTCTTGCTATTTCATCCAGAGTTGTTGTCTGCATCTGAACAGACCTTTCCTTCTCTGCCAGCGATTCTGACAGGCAGAGAGGAAAATGGTCTCCTGGCTCTCAGGCTCACTTAGACCAGCGGTTCTCAACCTGTGGGTCGTGACCCCTTTGGGGGTCCATCAACCCCATCACAGGGGTCGCCTAAGACCATCAGAAAACACAGATATTTACATTACGATTCACAACAGTAGCAAAATTACTGTTAGGAAGTAGCAACGAAAATAATTTCATGGTTGGGGGTTACCACAACATGAGGAACTGTATTAAAGGGTCCAGCATTAGGAAGGTTGAGAACCACTGACTTAGACTAATGTAACCAGAGAAGGAGAAATTCCTGTGCAGATAAAAGCATAGCTCCGGGGGAACCACTAATCTCAAGGTAAGCACGCAAACCACCTGGTGCGTAAAGAGAGGAGGAGAAGAATACTGGGGAGCAATCTGAGTCAGACCTGCAGGGAAGGGGGACCAAAAGGCAGGAGCGGCCCGCTGATGATGGGAAAAGGACACAGAGGTCCCAGGTTCTAACTCCCCATAAAGGAGATGGGTCTCTTGTCAACACTGTGGCACAGCAAAGGCAGGGAGCGCTGTTTAGTTCTAAGGAATGAGCCTAATTGCCTGGGAGCACCTACATCTCAAGGCTCACCCTAACCGGTGAGGCTTAGTGGATAGATCGTCAGCCTGCGGACTGAAAGGTCCCAGGTTGGATTCCGGTCAAGGGCATGTACCTTGGTTGCGGGCACATCCCCAGTGGGGGGTGTGCAGGAGGCAGCTGATCGATGTTTCTAACTCTCTATCCCTCTCCCTTCCTCTCTGTAAAGAATCAAGAAAAGAGCCGAGACCGGTTTGGCTCAGTGGATAGAGCGTCGCCTTTCGGACTGAAAGGTCCCAGGTTCGATTCCAGTCAGGGGCATGTACCTTGCTTGCGGGCACATCTCCACTATGGGGCTTGCAGGAGGCGGCTGATCGATGTCTCTCTCTCATTGATGTTTCTGACTTTCTATCTCTCTCCCTTCCTCTCTGTAAAAAATCAATAAAATATATTTTTTAAAAAAAGAATCAATAAAAGATATTAAAATAAATAAATAAATAAAAATAAATCCCAAGGTTTCATGGAAATATTCATTCACTCATTTAATTTATCATCATCATCATCATCATCATCACCACCATCACCATCATCATCATGCCTGGTGTCAGGCATTCTCCACCTTTGGTGACCGGCGTATTAACGAGCCCCGTCTGGTGACTAGTTCCAGCGGTTCCATCACAATTACCCATGGAGTCGGTGCGGGGGTTTTTTGGAATGTGCCCACCCCAGCCTTTCCCTGGGCCATTTCATCAGCATCTCCTGGAGGGGGACGTGATGGTGTCATGGTCCTTCAGGTGCTTCCCTGGGGACCACAGGCTGCCACGGTGTTACCACCACCGCCGCCACCTAGGCCTGAGCCTTCCAGGTCTCTGACTCGAGCGAAAAAAGCCCCCACTTGCAGGCAGTGACTCCACTTCCTGTGACACCTCTGCTTCCTGCTCCACTGAAAGCCACAAGCTTGACAACCTCTGGTGGTTTGGCGAAGGTGCAGCCGTGATGAGTCAGAAGCACTGGGGGCGAGTGTGGGCGTGGCACAGCTTTACCCACGAGGTTGCCCAGACGTGGCTTTGGTTCAGGGACCACCGGGGAACGGCGCTGTGGCTCAGCCTCCACACTGAACACAGACGACGGCAGGAGCTTTTAGCAATTCGCATGGACTTCTGACCGTGGGAGGAAGAGGTACAGGACCATGAACGAGAGCACAGACTCTAGAGCAGCGGTTCTCAACCTTCCTAAGGCCTCGACCCTTTAAGACAGCTCCTCATGTGGTGGTGACCCCCAACCATAAAATTATTTCCGTTGCTGCTTCATCACTGTAATCTTGCTACTGTTATGAACTGTAATGTATATATCTGATAGGCAGGATGTATTTTCATTGTTACAAATTAAACATCATTAAAGCATAGGGATTAATCACAAAAACAATATGTAATTATATATTGTGAAATACTTATTTCTCATGACAAATAAATGAAATTTTGTCTTGAATCGTGGTGTAGCATGGGCAACAGTCTTCATATGACAACAGTAAACTACATGGCTACACTTTGCTACACGGAGGAATGGTGTGTTGGTTCCTAAGACCATGGGAAATAGGTGTTTTCTGATGGTCTTAGGCAACCCCTGTGAAAGGGTCGTTTGATCCCCAAAGGGGTCGAGACCCACAGGTTGAGAACCGCTGCTCTAGAGCCATGCGATCCGGGGCTTGCACTCTGGTTCTGGTTCTGGTTCTGGTTCCTACCAGTGTGAAAGCCTGGGTGTCTTAAGCTCTCGGAATCGGTGCGGCTCACGAACACGGCCTGGCACACAGTGTTAGAGGAGCAAGGCCTGGTCCTGTGATTAGGAGACACGTTTCATGCCTCCAGACATAAGGACCTCGGCTGGGCCTGTGTCTGCATGCCGTGTCTTGTTTCGGCCGCTTGTCCGGTGAAGCTGATGGGCCGTGTCCCAGGCAGAGCCACCTCTGTCTTCTGCTCTGGCCCCGGAGCACAGAGACCGTCGGCCCCGTTCTGTCGGGGACCATCACAATCAGAGAAAACACCTCCTCCTCCTCAGAGCCTGTGATCACTGCGCTGCGTAACGCCAGAGCCAGACAGCGCAATCTGTCCAGTGAACGCAAACCAGCCCGAGCAGAGAGAGACGGTCCCCTCCCCTGCGCACCACAGTCCCCTGCCTGGGCCTTTATTTATCGCCTGACATTTAACACCGCAGTGAATTCCTTGCAGTGCCCCAGCGCGCCCTGCTCGTCGCTTCCCTGGGCCTTCGCAGAGGCGGGGTCTGTCTGCCTGGGACGCCTGTGTCACCCCACACTCCGCGTTGTGACAAGTCACAACTGCCTGTCGGTCGGCCGCCCTCAGGAGGCTGGGAGCTCGGCGAGGACCGGGACTGGGTCTCTCTGGGTCCATGTTATGTCCCCGGCACCTGGAACGGTGGCTCACGCCCAGCAGGCGCTCCAAAAACATGGACGGATGGAGCGATGGCGAGTTGGATGTAGCTAATGCTGGAGGAGCACCCTGCCCCTTGCAGCTGGGTGACTGGGAGGAGGTTACTCGACCTCTCTGATCCTCAGGATAGCAGGGCTCAGATAACTGCCCTAAAGGGCAGAGCCTGAGCAAAGCGGCTGGCAGGGGGCCCGGAACAAAGTTAATGTCAATACAGTGGCACCTCGAGATACGAGTGTAATTCGTTCCGAAACCTTGAGGCGTGGGAAACTATGAGACGCTCGCGTCGCGGTAAACTGGTGGGTCGTGTGCAGCCGGCCGATCCCCGCGATGACTCCTATCTCAAATGTTGCTCGTATTTCAGAGCAAAAATCGCTCGCTCGACGGCTCGTATCTCAAAAATCTCGTATGTTAGGGTACTCGCATCTCGAGGTACCACTGTAGTTAACGCACGTTTTACAAAGCAGCGCGGCGGATGGCACCCTCGCCTTTCCTTTCCCTAATTTCGTCTCTTTCCTTATTAATAGAAATTGATGTGACAACCATAATTGTCGCTCTCAAAACCCAGCCAACGGGAGGAGGGGAGATGGGATGAAAGGTCAGAGGTTACCACTCTGCAATTCTCCCAGGTAGACGTTTACTAATGCCGCTTCATTAATATTCATTAGACAGCTGGCAGTGACCAGGTAGAGCAGAAAGGGAAAATGGGCCACCCGAGAGCTCAGACGGCTTTCAGGCCAGCTCCTCGGCACAGAAATTAATGCGACACTGGCAGGACGGAAGCTAAGACATCACGGAAAGCCCAGCTACAGGGATAAGCTCAGGGACAAGAAGACATCAGCCACATGTCAGATGCCATTTGGAAACTCTGCGTATGTTCACTCTTTTATGTGTGTGTGTTTTTTAAAATATATTTTATTGATTTTTTACAGAGAGGAAGGGAGAGGGATAGAGAGCCAGAAACATGGATGAGAGAGAGACATCGATCAGCCGCCTCCTGCACACCCTCCACTGGGAATGTGCCCGCAACCAAGGTACATGCCCTTGACCAGAATCAAACCCAGGACCCTTCAGTCCGCAGGCCGATGCTCTATCCACTGAGCCAAACCGGTTTCGGCTGTTCACTCTTTTAAAAACAACTTAATGTATAGTTATTGTTTTTATTTACTTTATGTTTCTACTTTCTTTAAATATGCTTTTATTGATTTGAGAAAGAGATAAACGGGGAGGGGGAGAGAGAGAGAAACATTGATCAGCTGCCTCCTGCACATCCCTTACTGGATATTGAGCCCAGGTTGTACAACCTGAGCATGTGCCCTGACCTGGAATCGAACTGGCAGCTTCTCAGGATCAGCCAACTGGGCCATCTGGGCCAGGACCAATATTTCCAGTTTTATTGAGATATAATTGACATACGTCACTGTGTAAGTATAAGGTATACTTAACACATCTCATGAATGTAGCTTGCTTTTGATGACAATATCCAACCGTTATTGCTTGCTACCTGCCAGGCCATTGTCATGCTGTCTCCTGTAACGACCAGCACACAGTTTATCCATTTTTGAAAGAAGGACACTGGGCGCTGCCGCTGAAACTGTGGAGGCTGAGAAATGGGTCTGACCGGAAAGGGCTGGTAGGAAGCAGGCTCTCTAACCGAACAGCCTGGACCCACAGCCGCCGCCCTGAACTGCCACCCCAGATGCCAGCCTCTCTCCACCTGCCTTCCGTCTCAGTATGGAGTCCCGTCTCTGAAGCTGAGCTTTTCTAGCCCCTGAGCTAAGCAGCACCTCGAAGCGTGCTGAGCCGGGTGATACTGTGGATACACATGATGCCAGAATGGTAGGGGGCCTGGCCCTGGACCATCCCCCAGGGAAGGGAGCAATGTAACGTCACCACAGGATCATGACGGGGGGAGGAAGGTGGGAAGGACTCCTCTCTCTGCTCCTGTAGGCACGCTGGCCCCAGCACACTGCCCCCCACTGAGGGGACACAGCCATTCAGGCAGGTGCAAGAGACGGTTAACCCACAGTACGAGCTTTGCGGGGTGGAAAGAGCAAGGAAGAAGGCAGGTGATTAGGGACATGTATTCCCTGTCTCGGGCCAAGACATTCTATTTGGTGGCGGGCTGTCACTTCCATCCCATTGTGCCTGGTGAGTGTCTCACGTGGAGACCCAGCCCCTCCCCATCTCCCTCCCCAAGAGCAAAGGTGTCCCTATTGTGGACAAAGGACATGCTATCCTGCAGACAATGCCAGCGGTCTCCATCTAATCGTCTCCAAACCTCCTAACAACCGCACTTCCTCATATCTCATCCCGAATACGCTTACAGGATACTTCTCTCGGTAATGACAAACTCCCCGGGAAAGCTTACATTCATCCCCGGGCTATTTTCCCAACGAGAATAACGAGGCCCATTCTCCAAATGTCAATCATGCCTGACCTTCCTCTGTGCTCGCCCCAGCCCGGGCCTCGCTGATAGCGAGGTGAAGAATTGGCCACGGAATGACTCTCTACACCACACGGCGCGCCGGCTTCTGCAGGTGGACTGTCTGTTTGCTAAGAATAACCTCGTTTTATTCCAATCAGATGTTGCCTTGGTTCTCTGTTTTCTAGAACGAGGAGCGGAAAGCGGGATAAAATATCACTGCGTTTTCCCATTTTCATTTTTTTCTGCGTGAGGGGTAGCGGGGACGTGGGAAGCTGCCTCTGGGGGCCCCTGGCTGGCCTCGGGGTGGTCGCTGGAGCAATGAGCCGTGGGCCAGACATTTCCCTGGTTCCGCTGCTTTTCCAGAGAGAGAGAGCCCCCACGAGAGGGGATCAGAGCGACAGCACCGGCAACAGATTTTTGCGAGGGAAGAGGCTAGTGGGTGTGGGACCAGGGATGGAGAGCTTGAGGATTTTAATTGCAGATTTTTTATTTTATTTTTTTATTCCCCCTCAAGAATCTCACAGCAGCCAAGTGGGCTGGGAGCTGGGCTGATACTGCTGTCAGGGAACCTCAGAGATGAGGGGGGGGCGTACCCCCTCTCGTGCGCACATCCCCCTCTTTCCAACACCCGGCTATTTCTGTCCCGGGTTCTGCGTTCACTTTGGATGAGGTTTCCCAGGCCAGGTGTGTAAATGCAATTATGAAGCACCGCCGGATCCTCGAGGCCCACGGGAGAGCTCGCTTCCTGCTCGAACAAAAGAAACCTGCTTTTGGTTTTTGTTCCCCTGCAGGTAGGTGAAAACGAGTTGCTGAGTTTACTCTTCTCTAAATTGGTTCATGACAGTGTGTTTTTTTTTGGAGGGGGAAACCTTCGCAAAAACAAACCCCGTTCGGCCAGGATGCAGCCTCTCATTGAGGTAAATCCTCAATTGCCTGAAATGATTCAAAGATAAGTGCGTTTCTAAGTTTGACTCACCCTCTTTGAAATCCTTCTCTGTCCACAAAGCGTGCACCTTGAGATACGAGTGCCCTAACATACGAGATTTTTGAGATACGAACTGTCGAGCGAGCGATTTTTGCTTTGAAATACGAGCAACATTTGAGATAGGAGTAATCGCGTGGACCGGCCGGCTGCACACGACCCACCAGTTTACCTCGACTCGAGCATCTCATAGTTTCCCACGCCTCAAGGTTACGGAACGAATTAAACTCGTATCTCGAGGTACCACTGTACATATAAATCTTTACGGAACGACCTGGTAACTGCCCGCCACTGGGACCAAGCTCTGGGCTTTGTTTCGGTTATAAAATAAGGTCACTCTGCTTCAGGCAAAAACCTGATATAGCGGCTCCGATAATTAAAATCTACAGGGCCCTCAAGAGATGATATATTGAAACCTCTCAAAAATAATGTGGAAGCTATAAAGTTAGCAAAGGAGAGGGGATTAGGATCCCTGTTACTGCTCATCAAATTATACGCCGGCAATAGGGCATTTATGTCCCTCTTGAAGAAAGAATTTCGAGACTTTTTTTTTTTGAAAACTTGAAGTCCAAGCCCTGAATCGCTTCTTGCCGGGCGGGCCCGCCCTCCAGAAAAGGGCACCTCCAGCGAGGGCTGCCTTTCAGAGGCTCACTGCAGTGCCTTCCTCTGGATGAAGCGCTCCGCTAACTACACTCCCTGATGCTGTCAATCAAGAGGCAGCCTGGCCCTTCACGGGGGTTTATCCACAGGCAGATGCCCTCCTCCTTTCGCGCTTGGATGCCCGACCGGCTGTGGGAGTTCTCTGCCCTCTTTTCTCTGCCGTGGTTCAGAGCAGGCGACTTTCTGGCTCAAGTGCGAGGCAGCACCCAGAAATGCCATCACGCAGATGCTTTCCTCGTCGTGAGGGTCCAGTGGGCCCGGGGTCAGGATTTAAAAATAAAAAAAAAAAGTTACTCTTGGCATCAAAAAGCCTTTCAGCTAAATCTCTGGGATTTTTATGACAAAGGTACCCTAAGCTCTAACCGGTTTGGCTCAGTGGATAGAGCGTCCGCCTGCGGACTGAAAGGTCCACAGGTTGGATTCCGGTCAAGGGCATGTACCTTGGTTGCAGGCACATCCCCAAGTGGGGGGTGTACAGGAGGTGGCTGATCGATATCTCTCTCTCATGGATGTTTCTAGCTCTCTAACCTTCTCCTTCCTCTCTGTGAAAAATCAATAAAATATATATCTTTTAAAAAGGTGCCCTAAGACCAGCTCAGACAAGATGCTCGCTGAGCCTCATTTTAATCATTTATAAAACAAATTGAATCATATGTTATGAACCACAAGATGGTTACAAGTACAGTGGTACCTCGAGATAGGCGTTTAATTTGTTCCATAACCTTGAGGCGTGGGAAACTATGAGATGCTTGAGTCTCGGTAAACTGGTGGGTCGTGTGCAGCCGGCCGATCCGCGCGATTACTTGTATCTCAATTGTTGCTCGTATTTCAAAGCAAAAATCGCTCGTCGACGGCTGGTATCTCAAAAATCTCGTATGTTAGGGCACTCGTATCTCAAGATACCACTGTATTTAAAACCATGGCGCCTACAGAGCTTAGTGCGGGTCCCCGGTAAGTGCTTTTGTAACGGGACAATCAAGGGGTCCCGGCTGCCGGTCACTACTTGAGCCAATTAAGCAGAGACAGGGTTAAATCAGATATGAGTGTTTATGCCAATCCTGCCAGCAGCCTGGGAGAGCAGCAGGTCATCCACAAAAATCTCCTCTGCACCTCCCTCCTCCCCGCCCCTAAGCCAGCTGCTTCTATAGGGCAGAAGGACGAAGATTACGTGGGAAAGTAGGAATGACAGGCATGGGGAAGTGGGCAGGGGATAACCATTACAGGTCACAGGTCATGCAGGCTGGACAAGGCTGTGTCCCAGGAGGGTGGGCCTCCTGGGACCAAGTTACAGGTAACAGGGGCTGGAGGTTATAAAGAGCAGGTGCCTCCTGGACTGGACTGTTTCAGCCACGAGGTTGTAAATCTTTCCATAATGACAGAGCTCCCTGGGCAGGGGGATGGACGGCATTCCGATGCTAACTCCCATGTCCCGGGGCAGACAATTCTCGGCGAGGTTAGCGTGTGCTTTCTCATCGGAACAGAGCCAGCACGGTTAACAGAGTGTGATTAAAACTGCTTATGACTATAGCAGGCCCCCAATGTCCTATTTCTGCCCCTAACCATCCCGCTTCTTTCTGTTCAACGTGAGGACAGACCAGAATTGGAAGGGACTTTGAACATTCAGAAAAAAATCACATTTGGAGCAGAACTGGAGAAACGCTATTCTGAAGCTTAAAATATATATATTTACATATATTATATTGTATATGTATATGAAGTACAGTATTACATGTTTATGTTTATTATGTTGAGTCACTGTTATAACCCAGATGGTGGAATTGTAAAAGCAACACAGCACAGCTTTACGGTGAGTTAGCGTATGTGTAGCTGCTGATGTGATCTCCACATAGCTTTTACCTGGAGCTTTACTGGTCTTTATTTACTTACCCTGCGCTAATGATTAGAAATTATCTTCTGAGGTATGAATGGCCACTACAGGAGCCCCCAGTGGCACGTCTTTGCTTGGCTGTAAACCAGATTAGAGAGCAGAACAGCTGAAGGTACTGAATACCAATGGGCTTGGGTTTGGAATTTGATCACTCTCACTGGCCACCGAACCTAACCAGTTATAAATCACCAGTTTATTTCCTTTTAGGAAAACAAATTAAGCGACGGGCCAGTCCACATGCAAAACGGCTTTCTGAGAAGGAAAACTCAGCTGAGCGAATTCCCTTTTTTTTTTTTTTCCCCTCGGTGGGGGCGGGAGGCAGGGATACAGAAGGTGTTTGTTCCACTGGAGCTGAGATGCCTGACTCAGCAGCAAACAGGTCCTGCTGCTTCGGCCAGCTGTTTCAATCATGTGCTGACCTGAGAGTGAGCACTCAGCATGTCTGCCGGCCATCCTCCTCCTCCACCTCCCCTCTCCCCCCCCAACCCCCCCCTCCCTGGCATTTCCCTTCCATGAGTGACCGTTCTATGCCTGCAGCTTGCCCACCTGCTTATGTGATGACTTTCGGC
>PVJN01027551.1:0-27986 GCA_004026805.1 Lasiurus borealis
CATCTCCTTATGGGGCTCCTGCAGTCATTACCTGCGTGAAAAAGAGACCCCCTTCTCACCGTCATGCGCAAGCACCAGGCTCAGACCCACAAACGTTGGTGTTTTAGAATTTTTTATAGACTTTTAAATTGCTGCTCTCCTTCCTTTTTTGTACCTTTTTTTTGGGGGGGGGGGGCAGGGACGGTGGGAGGTGGGGCACTAGAAATGATTCCTTGGTGCATTGTACCCTGAGCCGTAAAGATTTTTAGTTATCGGCCAACAGGTAGACCAGCTGCCTCCTGCCAGTGTCCCCTGCCTGCCAAGAATAGCATGTGCTGTCCTTTAGACCTGGGAGAAGGAATGGTTCTCTAGGTTTGAATTCACCACCTCTGGCCAGGCTATATTCTCTGGGTCTTTTAGTCTTCTTTTTTTTTTTTTTTAATATATTTTTTTGATTTTTTTTTTTTTTTTTACAGAGAGGAAGGGAGAGGGATAGAAAGTCAGAAACATCGATGAGAGAGAGAGACATCGATCAGCAGCCTCCTGCACGCCCCACAGTGGAGATGTGCCCGCAAGCAAGGTACATGCCCCCGACCGGAATCAAACCCGGGACCTTTCAGTCCACAAGCCGACGCTCTGTCCACTGAGCCAAACCAGTCTCAGCAAGGGTCTTTTAGTCTTACCTGACCAGCTTATTTGTCTTTCAAGAGAAGGAAACAGAAAACAAAAGCAAAAACGAATTACATTTCAATCCAGGAAGAATTTCTTGGCAACGAAGTTCTCAGTGTTGGAGCGATTCTGGAATGCGTGTGCAGTCTCAGGCCGCCACAGCAACGAATCACTGTGGGTTCAAAGGGTTTCTGCCTGAAGGGGATGAACCAGATGACCTTGAAAGGTCACTCGCAGCTTTTTAATTCGGCAGCGATCCCCTTCTTCTCGGCAAAGGGCCACACTTTCCGCAGTGCTGGAACAGACTCTCCAGAGCGGCCTGAACCGCTGCGCAGCTATTTCTCTCTAATGAATCACATCTCCTCCTGCTGATAATGATGTGTGTCTGGTCACAGCTCCCCATTGAAGGCAGCTCTGTCGTCAGGCAAGAATTATATCTCGAGTCACCTCCTGCGCCCCCAGTCCCCACTGTTTCAAAGCAAAGCGAAGTGAAGGCTTAAATTTTCAGTAACAGAATTGATGTTTTGTTTTGTTGGTTTTTTTTTCCTGCCGGGGTTTCAGTAATAAAGGTAGTTTTGAATAAAAAGCTGTAAGTATATAGCTACAGTATCTTAATTTATGGCCCAAAGCCAGCATTCACTAACATTTCATTTTTAATCAGGAGTAATGGCCTGTCGGTAGCCATTTGCTAAAAGCGTTTTTATTAACAGAGGGTGACATAAATACTTGCTTGTTGTAATTACCAACCGTGTGATGGTAAACAAAGCATAAAGGCAATCGTGTGAAGCAGGCATATGTTCTCACATGGCCAGTAACAGCAGTACATGTCTTCTAAATTGATGTTTTTAGCCCATTGCTTTGGGAAAACTTGGCTGTAGAGGAAGTTTTAGTCCTTGCCAGGATATAAACACCCATAAGAATACATGTCAGTCCAGGGTTCACCCAGACCGGCATCGGAGTCTGAAAGAATTCCAGGATTGTGTGTGGAAAGTAATAAGTCCCTAAAAAAAAAAAATATATATATATATATATATATATATATATATATGCTGTCTCAAAGGTTAGGATGGGCTTTAAGCCATTTCTACTGATCTCAATTTTCCTGTTGCAAGTTTCTAAGGTCCATTCATAGAAGTCAAGACCTAAAGAACACATGTGATCTACAAAATACTGAAATCTTCTCTGTGCCTAATTTATATTCCACCTGGAAGCCCACTTGAGATAATGGGTTTTATCAATTGACGCTCTTACTTTGTTATGTCTGCTTCTTTTAAACTCAGGTTGTCCCACCAGGTTCGAGAACTCCATGATTTGGTTAAAGAGTCTATGGGTCACTACTCCTCAATCCTCCATGACTTGGGAAAACTTTAATCAGATTTTTATTACTTACTCTACCCATCTGTCCCTTCCCTCCAGATGGGTAAATGAGAATTTTCAAAGCTTATCTTCATGTATAATCCCTTACTTTCCTCCTAAATGTTTTCACTAATGATGTCCAGAACCTTCTTTAGTACCTAAATCAGAGTGCCTCGTATTGCATATTTCAGTTCACGTCGGTGTAGGCTGGGGTTATTTTTTTAGAAGAGTGGGCATATATTCATGTTCTTTTATTCAGCTATTCTGCATTATTTCTCTGTTTAAGATAATGAGGCTAATTTTATTAGATAATTATCATTAATAAGTTTAACACTTAACCCAATAATTTTTAATTTTCAAGTGAAAATTTATATGGAATACAAAAATATGAATATGGTCTAAGCAACGGGAGTTGGCAAACCATTTGGCCTCTCTCTGGTCACTGAGGTACTCCGTGAAACTAGAGAGTTCCATGAAACTTGCCTTGAAAATCACCAAGCTTACCAGCCACCAAAGTGAGTACTAATCCTCTTTTTAAAGTTCACTGAAAAACAGCTGGGACTTAGTCTAGAATTCATGCATCAACATTTTCTTAACCAATTCTTTCTTTACAAAATAATTTTATATGCACCCTTTATTTATGATTACTCAGATATCCAGACCTCAGGGCTCATGAATACACGAGCAGGTATATATGGTTCAGCACAGGGTTTACTGACCTGGTCACCTTCCCCTGTGGAATGGCAGGACACGGGCCAACTTTGGTGGTGTTTGCACCCTGCAGTGATCTCAGTGGGTCTCTAGGGAGTGTCTTGATATGTTGCCACTGCCCCCTCAGCAGTAAAAACTTAGACCTGTTGTCTCTGAGCGTGAAGTGGATTTGCTGCCACAGAAAGGTCTCTGTGGTTTGGTGCAGACTGTGCTCTCTGAGGCCACAACAGCCCCGTCACTCTGCCTCTGGGTGCTGCTCTCCCCCGTGCCCAAGAGTGGACACAGATCCTTCCTTTAATACCCTCTTAGAACATCCACCAGTGGTTGCAACATTTAATAACACTTTGTGTGTGTGTGTGTGTGTATGCATATAGCCTCAAGTATAACCAAACTGAACTATATTCCAAAGTATTATATAGTTCTCCAGATGGCAGCAGTCTGTTTGCTATAGACCACTTTTCTGCTCACCTAGGGCAGAAAAACCTTCCACCCCCGAAATCTGTTCTCTCCTTTTGATACAGAAAAACAGTTTTACCTGGAGGATGAAGCAGGCTAAAAAGATATTTTTCCCAGCCTGTCTTGCGGTTAGGTATGGTCACGAGTCTGAGTCCTGGCGAACACAATAAAAATGGACTTCTGGGAAGGCTCCTTGAGGAGCTGATACAACTGGGCCATGTCTCACTCACCTTTGCTGGGGCCCAAAGTGGGTATGTGATGACAGGGGTGCCAGCAGCCACCTTAGGGGGGGAATTGGTTTTGAGGTTGGAATTCAGGAGCAGAGAGAAAGTCATAGAAGCCATGATTACCTGGTCACCGCGGTATCCTCGGGATAGGACTCCTTCGTGTGTGTTTGCGTTTTCTGGCATCTGTAGGCACACGCAGTCACAGCACAGCAGCGGTGAGCCAGCCCCTCCCTTGCTTAGCTCCTGACCTGGTTGCATGTGGCAGAGCCCAGCTTCTCTCCATCACATGGGAAAGCCCTTCAGTGTGTCTACACTCCTCAGAACATTTTTCTAAGAGAAGTAATTCTCTCCGTATCCATAGTATAAGCTGCCAATTTTTCCATCTCCTGACCCAGAAGCTGTCTCTTTTCCAGATAACTGAGAATTATAATGATTATTCCCTCAGATCCTACTCTGTCCATAGGGCTGTGTTCTCACCTACCAAATAGTAAGTACATCGGGCTCAAGTTTTAGCCACAGCTCAGTTCCTTCATCTGATAAATGGTGGCAGTCTGTTCTAATAAAAGCATAATATGCTCATTAGACCGGACATCCTTCCGGACGACCGTCTGGATGAAGCAGGGTCTGTGATGGCTGAGGCAGCCACAGTGGCTGCAAGGGCTGAGCCTCTTGCATGAATTTTGTGCATTGGGCTTCTAGTTTAAAATGAACATAAACCACAAATAGTTTTGAAATATACTCTTACGCATTCGTTTTGGAATCTCTACTAGAGTGATCCTTAACTTTCATTTTTGGTTCATCTTATTTTTTTAAATATTTTTTATTGATTTCAGAGAGGAAGGGAGAGGGAGAAAAAGAGAGAAACACCAATGAGAGAAAATCATGGACCCCACAAAGGGGTTTAGCCTGGAACCCATGCATGTGCCCTGACCAGAATCTAACATTGAACTCCTGGTCCATGGGTTCACACTCAACCACTGAGCCATGCTGGTCCATGACTCATCTTATTTTTGGCTCATTTTACTCCTATATGCATCTTCTTAGATAACACATCAACACAAATTGTAAACCCAGAAATGCACATAGACCGGTACATGTACACATGTATGCACACATAGACATTTATATATACTCCCACATCTATTCATATCCTCTGGTACACTGATACACAAGCTCAAAGGGATGTGGATTGAGGTTCAGCTAAAAGACAATATAAGAAATGCAGTTAAAAAGATGGGCAG
This sequence comes from Lasiurus borealis, assembly GCA_004026805.1. Classification (NCBI taxonomy): domain Eukaryota; kingdom Metazoa; phylum Chordata; class Mammalia; order Chiroptera; family Vespertilionidae; genus Lasiurus; species Lasiurus borealis. Next base: position 4,640 of record PVJN01027551.1, read on the forward strand.
GCAGATTACAAAAGAACAAAGCATCCTCATGGTACTCACTTCTTAGTGGCAGTGCTATATGTACATTTCCTATATGCTCCAGGGATAGGCTCAGTGAGGGGCTGCTTAGGGAGATGGACTTAGGGCACAGCCCAGTGCTGCTGCTAACCTGCTCTGTGGCAACCTGACCACCTCACTGGTCACTTCTTGATGGTAGGACGATCCTGAGCGATCATGAACTTCAGATATTAGCAGGGAACTGCAGTTCCGTTTCCAGTCTGGCTATAGGCACCCGGCAAGGTTTGGAGATACGCAGATGGTGAGTATACTGTGCACAGACAGCATCCCCATCTGTCTGACCCTCATTGGGTGTGCATGGAGAAGGGAGGGAAAGCAAGCAAAGTGGCCACTTGGATCCAGGAGAGAACCCGTTCAAGGAGACGGGGAGTGGGGAAGGGGAGCTTAATAGAGATGAAAAGGCCTCGGTGGTGACATCTCACCCGGCCAGAAGCTGGTGTGGGCTCATAACTCTGCAAAGGTAAAGGTTTGCGCCGAGACCGGTTTGGCTCAGTGGAAGAGCGTCGGCTTTCAGACTGAAAGGTCCCAGGTTCGATTCCGGTCGGGGGCATGTACCTTGCTTGCGGGCACATCTCCACTGTGGGGCGTGCAGGAGGCAGCTGATCGATGTCTGTCTCTCATCGATGTTTCTGACTTTCTATCTCCCTTCCTCTCTGTAAAAAAATCAATAAAATATATTTTTAAAAAAAAAAGGTAAAGGTTTTCTAGGATGTGATCCAAGGAACAAGATATCCCTGGCGTTCCCGGGGAGGCTGCTCTGGAGATCCAGACAGACAAAAAGACGGAGATACTATTTTCTTTTCATACTTTCGTCTCTCTCCTCTTCACCTCCTCGGCTGTTCCTCCCCTGTCCTCCTGGTGTTTGAACTTGCTGAATACTTGTAGGTGCTGACCACGACCTGGCCCTGCTGTCATTTAGCCAAATTACACACATTAGGCTCTTTTCATCTCTCTTTATGAACCAGTCTCTCCAGTCTATTTAATCATCTTGGCAGTTCTCTTCTGAATTCCACCCAATTGAAAAATAAGCTAAGTTCTCCACCCCCGTGGATTGAAAAGCAGGCTTTGGGGAACCCATGCAGAGCTCTAACCGTGGTTGGATGCGGGTGGAGGAAAGATAGCCCCATGTTTTCAGAGTCTCTGTTCCCGGTTTTCCTCAGCAGTGACGGCCTGTACAAGGCGGGAGAGATCGGGAAGGGGCAAGAAACTTGGCTGACCAGAGCTGCAGGCCATGGTGATCATGGCAGGGTTTGTTTTCAGATATTCTCATGGGTTGATCTGTGATTGGTATCGGTGATCATTGCATTTGGTTCATCTAAAAGGTACAAGTGAACATAAAGCATTGCTTCTATTCCTGACACCTTCCCACCCACTCTGAAGCAGCAATCCAGGTGGCATGCTTCTATGGAGTGATACCTCTCCAGAGATATTTCCTGCATATACAATCAAGGATGTGTTATATCTCTGTGTGCATGTGTATCTCCTCATCTCCAGGTTTTTATGAATGGTGATAAACTGTGTGCATTGCTCTCCTCTTTGCTTTCTTCTTAGCTATATGTCTTGGAGATTGGTTAGTCCAAATTCACCCATAAATATCCCCATTAGTATTTTTATGGCTAAGTAGGATCGATACTGTAAATGTACTACATGATTTTTTAGTCCACAATTAATGAGCATTTATATTCTTTCTGATTTTCTATAGTCATTGTCAATGAACATTTAGGGATCTTACCAAATTTTTTATACTGACAGTGTCTCACTGAATAACTTTGCAGATGTGTGAGTAGATATGGATGATAAAATTCCTGGCTTAAAAGGTATATACAACAGGGTGTCTAGTTCAAGTCAGACTTGTCAGTATATACCTCCACTAATGTCTAAAAAATACCTGTTTCCCCATACCCACACACATACTAAATTTTTTGAATTTGACAATCTAATAGGAGAAAAGTAAGTCATTTTTTTTGTATTTATCTTATTGTGAGTGAGGTTGATTTCTTTTCACAAATTTAACAGCCATTTGAATTCCATTTCCTTTCTTTACATTTCTATTGAGTTGCTGGCTTTCTATTGATTTAGCAGGGCTGTTTATATATTAGGGAAATTATCTCCTTCTGATATAAATTGCAAATATATTTTTCCTGTTTGTCATTCTTTTCTATTCACATAGATTAACATATTCACTTTTTAAAAATATATTTTTATTTCTTTCAGAGAGGAAGGGAGAGAGAAATAGAAACATCAGTGATGAGAGAGAATTGTTGATCAGCTGCCTCATGCATGCCCCACATTGGGGATTGAGCTCCAATCCAGGCATGTACTCTGACCAGGATTCGAACCATGACCTCCTCGTTCATAGGTCGACACTCAACCCCTGAGCCATGCCGGCCAGACTTATTTCATGATTCCTGGGTTTTAATTTTGTGACATACTTTGACAAGTTTTTCCCACTTTAAGATTGTTTCTTAAAAATTCCATGGTTTCTTCTAGTACTCATATACCGTAAATGACAGACAAGTCAAGTTTTATGTTTTTCCAGATGGCTACCCAGTTGTCCCAATGTCAGTTATTGAATAATAGATTCTTTAGAGATTTGAAATGTTACTTTTATAAGAAATAAAATTTCCATTGCATTTGTGCTTCTTTTTGAGATTCGTAGTCTGTTCCATCTAAATTGTCTGTCATGCCAATATCACATTATTTTAACTATCTGTAACTTCAGAAATTTTTATTATCTAATAGAAATAGCTCATCTTTGTTGCTTCTTTTTTCAGAATTTTTCTGTCTTTTTAAAAAAATATATTTTATTGATTTTTTTTTTTTACAGAGAAAAAGGGAGAGGGAGAGAGAGTCAGAAACATAAATGAGAGAGAAACATCAATCATTTGCCTCCTGCACACCTTCTGGGGATGTGCCTGCAAACAAGGTACACGCCCTTGACTGGAATCGAACCTGGGACCCTTGAGTCCACAGGCCGACACTCTATCCACTGAACCAAACCGGTTAAGGCTGTATCCCTTTTTTTTTCATATGAATTTTACAATCAGATTGTCTACTTCAAAAAATATCATTTCGGAATTTTAAAAAATCAGGGGCATGTTAAGTTTATAGACTAGTTTAGGGAAAGTAGCATCTTTATGATATCGCTTGCTCCTCCCCAAAAACATGATACGCTCTTACATTTGTCTATATATGTCTGTGTGTGTGTTTCTCAGTAGCATGTTCAAGCTTTATTCTTGTGAATTGTGCCAACATCTTGGTAATCTTATTTCTTTTTGATTGCTATTATAAATTGATATCTTATATCATCTTTTCCGAACCATTTTTATGTGTGCGCTTTTATTTTCTGCTGATTAATTTTGTAATCACCAGGCATATTCCCAAACTCTCTTCTCTTCTCTGAGTTTGTCTTTAAGGTTATTCTAGGCCAAGGTTTCTCAACCCTGCCTGATTAGCATTTTGTGCCAAATCATCGTTGTTACTGGGGGTGGGCGGGGAGGGAGGTGCAGTCCTGTGCGCTGTAGGATGTTTAGCCGCATTCCTCGCCTCTCCTGGTGACTGTGTGGTTGTCTCTGACTAAGAACCATTGTTCTAGTCCGTTATCCAGGGAAGGTCTTCATTATTTCCACCCACTCCCAACATTCTGCTCTGTTAGACAATATTGGGTCTAATCATGAGAGAGGAAATAGCTGAGGCCCAATTTTCTGTTATGAGAACAAACTGTGCCTGCAAGTAGCCATATAAGTGATGGTTGTGCCTAGTTTATGTCCAAGCCACATGTGAAACTAGGTCACATGTACAAATCTCGTGAATTTAAGTTAAATGTACTAGAAAGAGGGGAGCGGAATCTATTGCTTCTATGTCACTCGTATATAGAAACATATGCAAAACTTAGATGCACTACCTTTGCCCATGTGCTCAGTGGTTAGAGCATTGGCCTTTGCACCTAGTTTGATTCCTGGTCAAGGGCATGTACCTGGGTTGCAATCAACTGTGATGTGTTTCAATCACATCGATGTTTCTCTCTCTCTCGTCACCCCCCCCCTCTTCCTTCCCTGCTTTCCATGCTATCTAAAAGCAATGGAAAAATCCTTGAGTGAGAAATGAGAAGAGGAAGATGGTATGGAAAATGACTCTTGAGTGACCTACTAGATCAGTGGTTGGGAAACTGCAGCTCGTGAGCCACATGCGGCTCTTTGGCCCCTTGAGTGTGGCTCTTCCACAAAATACCACAGCCTGGGTGAGTCTATTTTGAAGAAGTGGCATTGGAGGAAGTTTAAGTTTAAAAAATGTGGCTCTCAGAAGAAATTTCAATCGTTGTCCTGTTGATATTTGGCTCTTTTGACTAATGAGTTTGCTGACCACTGTACTAGATAATAAATGCAAGGATAAGACCTGACATGCTTAATCTTTTCTTTAGCCTCTTGGGTGTGTGAATTATAATCACTGATTTAATGTCCTTATATATTACTGCTATTATTTTAGCCACTTCTAGGTCTGGTTTTGTGGATTGATTTTTCTTCACATGATGGGCCATATTTTCCTGCTTCCTTGGATGCCTGGTGAATATTTTCCCATGAACAAGGCAGAACTCTTCTGGGCGCTTTACCTGATGCCCCATGAGTTTGCAGGTTTTTAACTGTGGTTGGTGGCAACAGCAACTGTTTCCATTCCTTTGTGAGGCATCGTTTTCTCTAGACCAAACATGTCAAACTCAAGGCCCCCGGGCCACATGCTTCATTTTGACCTGTGTTAGTCTCTGAGTTTGACATGTGTACAGCCATTTTAAATAGTAAGGAAAGGTCTCTGTTATCCCTTACGTTTTCTTGTAAATCTCTGTTTTATACATTTACTAGAGGCCCAATGCAAGAATACTCCTTTGCAGCTCTGGCTGCCTCAGCCCTCACAGCCCTGGCTCTGTCTGGAAGGTCAACAGTCTTTCCACTGTTGGGCCATTCGGTAGATTTACATATTACACTTTTATTATTATAGATATCTTTAAACCATCTGGGACTTACGTTTGATGAGAGGAATGTAGTTTTAATATTTTTTCTCAATGGTTAGCCAGTTGTCTAACATCACATTTTGAATTCTTTCCTCCTTACCCAGTTTGCAATGTCACCTTTATCATAAGCTAAATGTTCGTAGATATTTCAGTCTCTGAATTCTTTTTTTTTTTAATATATTTTATTGATTTTTTACAGAGAGGAAGGGAGAGGGATACAAAGTCAGAAACATCGATATGAGAGAGAGACATCCATCAGCTGCCTCCTTCACGCCCCCCTCACTGGGGACGTTCCTGCAGCCAAGGTACATGCCCTTGACTGCAATCGAACCTGGGACCTTTCAGTCCACAGGCCGACGCTCTATCCACTGAGCCAAACCGATCTCGGCCAGTCTCTGAATTCTTTATTCTATCCCTTCGCTTTTACACCACTAGGCTTTTGCACATGTTATTAACAAATCACGGCCCTCCCAAAGAGATCTCCAATAATCCAGTTGCGTTGAAAATGCATCTCTCTTTTAGTTCCCTGTCACATCATCAGTGCCACACATATTGCCTGTGCATAGTTGGCAATGAATAAATACTAATGGAATGAATTAGTTAATTTCTGAATGGCTTCCTCTAACTTCTGCTATTAAGATGCTATGTTGTTATTTCTGCTAGGCGTGCCCTCAGATTCAAAGTAGTCTTTAGCCAAAAATCCAAATGACCAATTCTCCATTTGTCTGGAAATGGAGAATTTATTGTGGATTTCTTCATAATAACTGGCATACTGTCTTAAACTGTAGTTTGAGGAAAGACTTCTTAATATTAAACTCATTAAACCTTCTTCCAAATTACCCAAGTTATTCATCCAAGTAGGCTCATGGGAGAATGAAATAAAGGAGAGTTTAAGGCAAAAATGACCTTAGTAGTTGGTTTCTTTCAACAACTCAAGAGGCGTTCATCTCAAAAATAGTGATAAAGAAAGGAAGGAGTCCCCATTATATTAATCAGTGACTCTACTTAATTTGACCATTAATGAACTATATACTGAACTACTTGAGACACTTGATGGTTTTGAAAAAGTAGACTCTCTTCATTAAGTATAGCTTTCTAGTGACTATTTCTTGGATTAGATGTAAACAAGAAATGGTTTAGAGTGGTATAATATCTTCACCCTGAAACATCTTGAGGTAATTTCTGATGGCGAAAAACAGGGTGCTCTTGTTTCAGGGACAAAATTTCTTCTCTTCTGATAGAAAAATAGGTTTCAGCACTCAGAGAAGAATCCACGCAGGGGTCAAGTCTTAATGAGAAAATGAGAATTTAGCAACTCTGAAGCCTACTTAGACATTTTAGATCGTGGGCTGATGAGAAGTTTTGTAGACCAAATGGATTCACTTGGAGCCTACTTCCTCCTTTTAAACATTTATTTTATTTTATTTTAAGGGAAGCAAGGCTTGAAATGCTTTAATACCCCCTTAGAGACTGTTTGGCTATTACATAGCCCATAAAAAGCAATATTTGGATGATTTAAAGGGAAATGAATCAGAAATTTAAGGGTTCAGTTTTCCTTGTATGACACAAGATTTTTTCCCTCCAGGGTCCATAGAAATGGCCCTTAGGGTAAAATAAATCTTGGATTTTATGGAAACAAAAGTTATTATCTATGTATGTGCAGATAGCAATGTCTACTTAAAAATATCTTGCTTTAAAAATATTTAGACACTCAATCTTACTTTTTTCTACAGATTAACAAGGGTTCTAACAACTCTCCCAATTTCTGTAGAAATGACAGTTTTCTTGCATCAAAACTGGTCAGTTAAATTCTGTCTTTCAGAGCCAGGTGGAAATGTGATCTCAGTTCCCCAGGCAATGTTTTCATGAAGTTTCTCTCGAAAGCTATTTTAGGCTTTGCAGTTACACTCCCCAAAGGGGTGATGGTGGTATAGTCCAGAGTATCCATATGTCTGGTTGGCAATATTTTAAGTGTGGTTATTCTTTATGCATTTAAAATTTATTTTTTCTTACATTTAAACAAGACTTACATTTAGGCATTGGACTTGTGTGACATAAGCATTTCTATGTGGATTAAGAAAGGGCTTCACACCCCCCTCCGCGCCCCCCCGCCCCCAGATGTAAAAGAAATGGACATTAGCCGAAACCGGTTTGGCTCAGTGGATAGAGCATCAGTCTGCGGACTGAAAGGTCCCAGGTTTGATTCCAGTCAAGGGCATGTACCTCGGTTGCAGGCACATCTCCAATGTGGGGTGTGCAAGAGGCAGCTGATTGATGAATCTCTCTCATCAATGTTTCTAACTCTCTATCCCTTTGCCTTCCTCTCTGTAAAAAATAAATAAAATACTTTAAAAAAAAAATAAAAAGAAATGGACATCAACCAGCCTGGGTTTCTCTCTCACTGCCATTACTTCCCTGAGTGACAGTGGCCAAATTTCGTCATAGTTTGGGCCCTGTTCTCCTTAATCAGAGTGGTTAAAAGAGCTCTAGGATTCTTCTCACAGCTGATGTGCAATTTTGGCACATTGTAATTATTCATTAAATGCTAACTTTATTTTTTATTACGAGCTTTCTTCATGGTGAATATTGGAATATCTTCCTTTTCGATTCCTAAAGATCCCAGAGATTGATTCAAAAGTCTGGGACCTGTGTCTTGCCTCTCCCTATTCACTAGCCGTGTTCATCTTGGGAAATTTTCTCCATTTTTTAGAAAAACCCAATGTCTTCATCTATAAAATGGGGATAAAGGTAACGCTATTAGGCATAGTTCTTTGTTGCAAAAAATATAATCCACTCTGGCTAGTTTAGACAGAAAAAAAATAATTTGTTATAAATATTAAGCAACTCGGGATTCTCTGGAGGCCAGGGGAACCAGACTTAGAAGCAATGAGGCCAGAAACAACACCAAATGAGACTGTGGCATTTGCTCCAGTGAAAACACCATCGCTGCCAACACTTGGCAAAAACTCCACTTCTTGGAGAGACACTGAAGCTTGCATTATAATGCGTGGTCCTGGAGGCCAGAAGCTGAGCCATGGAGCCCCCGTGGTCACATTCACCTGGGATGGATGCCATTCATACCTGCCTCCTTGTAGCATTAGCTTCCAAGCTGAGGACTCACGCGGGCGTATCTGATTGGCAGCACCTAGTTCACACATCTGATGGCAGCAGCAGGGGATCCTGGGCAGTGACTCCTGGCTCTACCTCAGGGGTTACAACAAGGGAAATTCTCCAAAACTCAGAATAGGTTCGCTAATGAGTTTAGTCATGACTTAGCATTTGTGCATATGCATGAGCTAGTCTTGTTTGTATGTTGGGTTATGCTAGTGAATGGTACCTTCCATCTATCTGGGTATTCTTTCCAGAAGTTGTAGAATGAGCCTTTATTCCACCCAAAATTCCTACCAAATCTCCCTTCCACATACACCTCAGATCTGCTGACTTTTCTTCATCAATACCTTCTCTACTCTCATCTATCCCTCCATCATCACTGAAATAGTTACCTTATGGGTCTACCCATTTTTTTTAACACACACACACACACACACACACACACACACACACACACACACAGAGGAAAGGAGAGGGAAAAAGAGATAGAAACATCAATGATAAGAGAGAATCATTGATTGGCTCTTTCCTACATGCCTCACACAGGCATGTGCTCCTACCGGGAATTGAACCATGACTTCCTGGTTCATAGGTCAGTGCTTAACCACTGAGCCAATGGGTCTACCCATTTCTAAACATATGCTCCTTCCTTTTGCACTTAGGTTAAACACCTAGGTTCCTTGTCAAGGTCTACCAGGCCCTTCATGTTATGGCCTCGCCTTCTTCTCCATCCCTGCCTTGTACCAGTGTTTCTCTCACTGCTGTGCTCCGGACACACTCCCTGCCCAGCAACACTCTTTGCTGGCCAGTGTCTACTTAGTCTTTCTCACTAAAGCCTGGCCTGATTTGGCACCATCAAACTGATGCCCCTATGTAATCACTCATCTTACCTTTTCCTCTTCTTTCTTAGCACTCACAAAATGTGCGATTATGCATTCATTTGTATGTTTATTACATATCCGCCCCTTAGTTCCAGGGGGTTTGTTTGCCACTTCATCTAGCATAATGCTTGGTGCCTATGAATTGCTCAATAAATGGCTTCCACTCCAGCAGTGGGGACAGATACATAGACAATGGCAATGAGCGAGCAAGGAGCACAAAAGCTAAAATAGAGGTCTGGAAAGAAATGTCAGGGGCACAGAGAAGGAAGAAAGAAACTGTGCTGGGGACCCTCCCACTGGCGGGTTACAGAGAGAGTTACTCATTGATGAGCTAACTGACCTCCCCTTGAACGTTATTCTCTCTGAGCTGCCATGTCAGTGGCACTCTATGGCCATTTAACACGCAGGGGAGGCGTTGGGTCCATGCCAGATAACACATGCCCCAGTTCCAAGGGACTCAAAGGAGCACAAATGTGTCTGAGCTCCTGACTCACACACAAAGCACAATGGCCGCGCCGAGGGGGCAGAAGCCCCCCGCACCCCTAGGCCCTGTTTATTTTCTCCGCCAGCAGAGGGGCTGGCACAGGTCAGCTGCAACGCTGCATCCTGATGAATATTTATTTATTGACGCAAAATGTTCCGCTGACAGACATGTGGACAGGCAGACACAGAGTCCTCGCTCTTCTGCCCCCAAGGCTGTGACACAGTTGACATCTCACTGCACGGGTCCTGACCTCCAGCTGCTCCCCGGGATGCTGGTGTCTCCCTGACGGGGGTCAATGCAGACACTGTGCCCCATGCTTCCGGTGCCGACACCCAGATCTCTGCCAAGCTGTGGTCTCAAGATGTTCCCATTCCCCCAACACGCAGAAGTGTCCCCGAGCAGGCCTTAATGCCACTGCCAGAGACGCAGGTGGCTGAGTTAATTGTGCATTTTAAAGAGGGAGGCCCTAGGTGACACCAAGAAGCATCCTTGTGGTGAAGAAATGGGTCTGTTTTTGCTATAAAAGTCCTTTGTGGTCATAAATGCGATCCTTTTTCTCTCTGTTCTTCATATTTTCCTCTCCATTTCTTGGCTTTTCTTTCCCATCATAGCTGATTATTTAACTAATATAATTTTTACTTTTAGAAACTTTTTTATAGTTACAACTTTTTAATATATATTTTTATGGCTTTCAGAGAGGAAGGGCGAGGGAGAGAGAGATAGAAACATCAATGATGAGAGAGAATCATTTTCCGGCTGCCTCCTGCACGCTCCACCGTGGGCACTGAGCCCACAAACCCAGGATATGCACTGACTGGGACTCGAATTGTGACCTCCTGGGGTTCACAGGTTGACGCTCAACCACTGAGCCACACAGGCCAGGCTGTCGTTATAACTTTTTATTGTTATAATGTAAGTAACAGAGAACCATAAAAAGGAAACATGCAGGTTTAAATAATTAAGTCTAGCTCTCTGGTAAACACAACCCATGAGAAGAGAATTCTTCCAGGCACCCTATAGGATCCCTTCTCAACCACCACCCCCCCCTCCCTGCTAGAGTAACCACTATCTTAAGTTTAATTGCAATCACTTGCCACTTTTCTTTACAGTCTTATCACCTAAGTGTACATAAATTTTGCCTGCGTTTTTGTGGGGTTTTTTTTTAATCTTTTTGGGGGGTGGAAGCATTTATTTTATTTATTTTTTTTTCATAAATCTTTATTGTTCAGTTTATTACAGATGTTCCTCTTTCCCCCTCCCCATAACTACCCTCCACCTGATTCCCCACCCCCCACCCCATGCAGTTACTTTCCGCCACTGTCCTCATCCATAGGTGTAAGATTTTTGTCCATCGGAAAACACAGATATTTACATTGCGATTCATTAACAGTAGCAAAATTACAGTTATGGAGTAGCAAAGAAAATAATTTTATGGTTGGAGGTCACCACCACACGAGGAACTGTATTAAAGGGTCGCGGCATTAGAAAGGTTGAGAACCACGGCTCTAGTCTCTATGTGTCCACTTATCCTAACCCAGGGCTTTTTGTGTTTTTTTTTGGCATGACAACCTTGTGAGTGATGTGTTCGTCAGGAAGCATGCAGGTCTCAAGGTCTCTCTCTTTTTTGTGATATTAGTAGCTATTGATGTCCAACACTCTTTCTTAATTCATTAAGATTCAATTCTATTATTCTTCCTTCACTAATTTGAAGAAATATTCTAATTCAGTACCCATATAGTTTTGTTTGTTTGTTTTTCAGTAGTATAGTTTGCTTAAGAAAAGCAGGATAGTTTTTTTGTGTGTGTGTTTTTTTTTTTTTAATAGTTGGTTCTCCAGCATCTTCTAAAGATACAAATTTGGTTTTTTAGAATTGACTTTGTAAGTGGTTAAATAAGCAACTAATCATGTAGTACACTGACATCCCTTTAGAGCAATGGTTCTCAACCTGTCTAATACCACGACTCTTTAATACAGTTCCTCATGTGGTGGTGACCCCCAACCATGAAATTATTTTCGTTGCTACTTCATAACTGTAATTTTGCTACTGTTAATGAATCATAATGTAAATATCTGTGTTTTCACATGGTCTTAGGCTGTACAGCAGCGGTTCTCAAAAGAAAGGTTGAGAAACACTGCTTTAGAGGATGTCATACATCCTAGGAGAGAGAAGGGGATTGAGGGCGAGGAACTGGGAGCCCTGAGCCGGGGGAGGGATTAGGCCAGCAACGTGGGAACCCAGGGAGGAGCCAAGCAGGCAGACAGGCCTGGCATTTGCTCAGAGTTGACCTCCCATCTTCCGGTCAAATCCTGATTGTGTCTAAAGCAGATTATGTTGGCCACACTAACGGAGAGTCAACACTTGGGAAGGGGTTCAAGAGGCCTCTCCGAAGACATCATGCCTTCCTTTCATGTTCAGCACGTGATCCCTTCTCAGGATCTGGCAGCTCATCTCTCATTATTCTCATTCCTCTGTCCACCCGCCTCCCCACCCTCTTGCAGACAATGTCTGCAAGTGTCAAGTGTGTCTCCGTTCACCTCCAGTTGCTGATTGACGTCTCTCCTCCTAGTTATTTCTTTAGGGATTGTGGATCTGGGCTGCGGTGCGGGAGGGAGGGGTGTTTGTGGGGTAAGGGGGAGGAGGCTGGCACTCTTCGTAAACTAGAAAAACTTTTCAAGTAGGGATTAGAGTTTCCAGCAAGGCCCTATAATTAGGGCCTTCGAGTAATATCAAATTCTTCTTCTTTTAAATGTTTTTTTTTGATATATAACTTACATACCACACAGTTTTCCCTTTTAAAATGTTCAGTTCAGTGGTTTTTAATATATTCAAAAGGTTGTGCATCTATTACCACTATCTGATTCTAGAACATTTTCCTTACTCCTGAAAGAAACCCTGACCTCTTAGCAGTCACTCCGCATTATCTTCTCCACCCAACCCCTGGCAACGACTGGTCTACTTTCTGTGCTTCTCTGTTTTTCTCATCTGGACATTTCGTATAAGTGAATCATACTATATGTGAACTTTTGTATCTGACTTCTTTCACTTACCATGGTTTTAAGGTTCATCCATGTTATAGCATGTGTCAGTACTTCATTCCATTGATGGCTGAATAATATTCCATTGTATAGATATAGAGCATTTTTTTCAGTTAAAGAACATTTGGGTTGTATCTACCTTTTGATTATTATGAATAATACACCTATGAACATCTGTGTATGACTTTTTATGTGTACATATGTTTTCAATTCTCTGGGGTATATACTTAGTAGAATTGCTGGATCATATAAGTCTAGTAGAGTATTACCACTTTAAATATAATCTTACTGAGCTCCCTTAAAGAAACTGTGAAACTGTTTTCGAAAGAAGCTACACCATTTTATATTTCAACTAACAAAATACAAGGGTTCCACTTTCTCCAGATCCTCCCCATCAACACTTGTAACTATCTGTTTGTTTTTTTCAGCCTTCCTAAAGAGCATGAGGTGGTATTCTCATTTGCGTTTCCCTAATGACTAAGATGTTGAGCATCTTTTCATGTGCTTATTAACCACTAATATATCTTCTTTGAAAACGATTTTTAAAAATACTATCCATGTTTCTAGAGAGATTTGGCTTTTATTAAGTTCTCTCTAGTTTTCTTCTTTTCCTTCTTCTCTTCCCCTTAAAATATCAGGGGAAGTCCCAGTGTGTCCTTGGGTCGCACTTTTGCCTGGGGAGAACTGTACAGCAGAAGCACATCGGGGGAAGGGGACAATGCTCTTGTTTGTGTGCTTTAAAAAAATTCCCCGAAGGGAGAGTAAACACTCCCAATCTGTGACTGCCTATCTTTCTCTTTGGGCCCATTTTTTTTTTTTTTTAAGCAATTCCTCCTTTGATATCTATAAGAGAGTAAGGGAAATAAATAGAGGTACTAGAAGTCATATTTCTTTGAGAAGGAGAAACCTTTAAAACAAAACAAAACACAGCCCTAGCCGGTTTGGCTCAGTGGATAAACCATTGTCCTACGGACCTAAGGGTTGCGGGTTCGATTTTGGTCAAGGGTATGTAGCTCAGTTGTGAGCTCCTCCCTCTCTCAGGCCCTGCTCAGGGTGCATGTAGGAGGCAACCAATCGATGTGTTTCTCTCACATCAATATTTCTCTCTGTCTTCCCTTTCCCTTCCACTATCCCCAAAAATCAATGGAAAAATATCCTCGGGTGAGGATTGCAAAAAGAACAAATCCATAAAAAAGTTAAAGAGAAATTCGTGGCCAGGACTGGCTCCAGGCAACCTCCTTTCCTGTCCGCCTTCCTTCTCCCCAAACTCTCTTCCCGCTCAGGCATTGAAAGGCTTACTGGTGGCTCTCAAGTGTCCTCTCAGCAAAGGACATGATGAATTCCTTAGTCTGGAGCCATAGGGACTCCATCATGTCCCCAGGGGCAGTCTCTGTTATGAACGAAGCTTAGATATATTTCTGTGCTGGGTGCCTGGGCCAGACTACAGGAATGCTACAATAGCTTATTTTCCCTCATTTATTCAACAAGCACCTTTGAGCACCTACTGTGTGCCAGACTCTGTGTTTCCCTGCAAAAAGGGACTAACTTGGGGGATAATAACTCAGAAGAACCCAAGTCAACATTTGATGCATTTCATGTGAACGGTCCAGTCCCCACATGAACTAGAGCCCGAGAAGAGAAGAGGCAGGTGGAGTGCTGAATGATGTCCCCTTGAGGTGCAGAGTTGTGGGCCGTGGCCAGGGGCGCAGCTCCCACAATTTGCTAAAGAAGCTTAAACAGGCAGCCCCCCGTCCCGAGGAGGGAGGAATATCATTACCGTGACATGCATGTGGAAACAATGTTTTTGAGCTTTTGCACATTTTCCTGAACTTCTCATCTGATACCTTAGAGGAGGCTATCTTATTCCATGTGCTAATATTATTTATGGAGGCAAGAGGTAAACTTAATCCATCATCAACTGCTAGGAGAGTATTACCACTTTAAATACAATCTTATTGAGCTCCCTGCACCTTTCCATTGCCATTTCCTTTTTAGTCAGTGTCAATTAGTTCTCCATCGCTGGTTTTAGTTTTCTACTTGATAAGCAAAGGTTTCTGAATCCATCTTGATTAAAGCAGCGAGGCCCCCAACTCCATCCTGCCAGCTTCCTTTGAAGTGCATGTAAACTCTATATTCAGATCAGCTGCCCAGGGCATAGAGAAAGATGAGCTATGAGCTGTGACAACACAAGGGCACCAGGCCAGATGCTTCAAGGCAGTCAACTCCTTCTGTGAATAGAATCACTGGAGTTTCATCCCTCTGGAATGGTTTAGGTGTGGCTGAGGAGGGGAGGGGGGGAAACACATGAAACAGAAAATGAAAAAATGATTTCTCAGATCTCTTCCAAGCACTGATTTTCCAAATTAGGATTATTTGTTAAAGCTATCTGGTGGCAGGCTTTCCAACACTCCACGTTGCCCAGAAATCAGGAGTCTTCCAAGATGCCCCATTTGGTAAATTGGAGGGTTGGTTCATATACAGAGCAAGTCCAGAGAGGGAAGCATGGGATATTGTTAAACACACTTCGTGGTGTTTTCTCACAATTGTACAGCCACCACTTTGTCTTTCTGCCCTCTTACAGGACTGCCTTGTCTTTTTCTCAAGTCTCTTGTGTTTTTATTTATTCTTCCTCTCTCTGTTTCTCTCTCTCTCTCTCTCTCTCTCTCTCTCTCTCTCTCTCTCACCAATAACTTCCCTCCTTTGCCTCTTCCTCTTCCAATTATTTTGCCTCTTTATAGATCTTTTCAAATGGAAGTCATGGCTCTGATACCAATACATTTTAAATAAGCTACTTTACCTCTTTGGGGGAGAGTTCTTCATCTCTAAAATAGAATGATCTTTAAATTGTCCTCAAATACTAAAAGTCTATGTTTTTTTAAATTTTTATTGTTCAGATTATTACAATTATTCCTCTTTTTTCCCCTCATCGCTCCCCTCCACCCAGTTCCCACCCCACCCTCTGCCCTCACCTCCCCCCATTGTCCTCATTCATAGGTGTACAATTTTTGTCCAGTCTCTTCCTATACCCCCCACACCCCTTTTCTCCTGAGAATCGTCTGTCCACTCGCTTTCTATTCCTCTGATTTTATTATATTCACCAGTTTATTCTGTTCATCAGATTTTTTATTTACTTGATTTTTAGATTCACTTGTTGATAGATATGTATTTATTGTTCATGATTTTTATCTTTACCTTTTTCTTCTTCTTTCTCTTCTTAAAGAAAACATTCAGCTTTTCATATAATACTGGTTTGGTGTTGATGAACTCCTTTAGCTTTTTCTTATCTGTGAAGCTCTTTATCTGCCCTTAAATTCTGAATGATAGCTTTGCTAGGTAGAGTATTCTTGGTTGTAGGTTCTTTCTATTCATCACTTTGAACATTTCTTGCTACTCCCTCTGGCCTGCATAGTTCTGTTGAGAAATCAGCTGAAAATTGTAAGAGTGCTCCCTTTGTATGTAATTAACTGTTTTTCTCTTGCTGCTTTTAAGATTCTCTCTTTGTCTTTTGCTCTTGGCATTTTAATTATGATGTGTCTTGGCGTGGTCCTCTTTGGATTCCTTTTGTTTGGGGTTCTGTGTGCTTCCTGGACTTGTAAGTCTGTTTCTTTCACCAGGTGGGAGAAGTTTTCAGTCATTATTTCTTTTCAGTATCTTTCTCTCTCTTCTTCTGGCACCCCCATAATTCTGATGTTGATACACATGAGGTTGTCCCAAAGGCTCCTTACACTATCTTCTAATTTTTGGATTCTTTTTGCTTTTTGCTTTTCCAGTTGAGTGTTTTCTGCCTCTTTGTATTTCAAATCTTTGAAATGATTCTTCTGTTCCTCTAGTCTGCTGTTAGGTCTCTGTATAATATTTTTTATTTCAGTCAATGTATGTTTAATTTCTAGTAGGTCTTTTTTCATATCCTTGAGGGTATTGCTAAATGTGTCGGCCTTTTCTAGGAAATTCTTGAAAAACCTTATAACCATGGTTTTGAACTCTACATCCAGTTGTTTGATTTCCTCCATTTTTTTCATTTGTGATCTGTTTCTTTGTCTCAGCATTTTTGCTGCTTCCCTGAGTTGGTAGAGTAGCTTTGTGTGTTAGGTGTCCCATATGGTCCAATAGCTCTGCCTCCCCAGTTACCTGAGGTGGACACTCTTGATGCACCCCTTGTGGACTGTGTGTACAGCCTTGTGTAGTTAAGTCTTGATTGTTTTTGGTATCACTGGGGGGGAATTGACCTCCAGGCCAATTGGCTGTGAGGATCAGCTATGTCTACACAAGGAGAAGTTCTGTGCTGGAGACACCCTTATGAGAAAGACTTCCAAAAACCTCTGTGCTCAGTTTGGATGGGGCAGAGCAGAGAGCCTTGGCTTCCCTTCAGCCCTGCCCTATGAGGCCTCTGGGTCTCAGTGTCCCTCGATAATCGCTGCATGCGCCTCTCAGAGAAAGCTACTCTTGAGTTTCACCTGCTTCCAGACAGTCCAGTTTCTCCCATAATGAATCTGGGTTCCCAGAGACTTGCCCCGATCTCAAGTTCAGTACATTTGGGAGCTTTTGTCTTCCTCCTGCTTGAGAAAGACAGCTGCGCACTCAGCAATCAGCTCTCTCCTCACGCATGAGCCTACAAGCCTCCAGACCTCTGCCTTTCACAGCTTCCCTGAATCTCAATGTGCTTTTCCCTTTTCCTGACAGTCCAGATTCTCCCCATATAAGTCTGGGTTCCCAGAGTCTCGCTGGAACTGGAGTTCAGCGCAGTAGGGAGTTTCCGTCTCCCTCCCGCTTGAGAAAGCCAGCCACGCACTCAGCCACCAGTCCTCTCTGCGCATGCATCCACATACCTCAACCTTTTGCAGCTCTTCTGAGTCTCCATGAGCCCCTTTCTTTCCTTCTAGTTGTAGAATTTCCACTCAGCTGACTTTCCTAGGGTTCTGTATGAGGTTCGTTTTGTCTTTTAGTTATAGTTTTGAAATTGTTGTACGAGGTAGCAGTTTAGGTGTTTACCTATGCCGCCATCTTGGTTTCTCTCTAAGTTCTATGATTTTTTTAAATAACCTTTTGTTCCAAGAACCCATCTTTCTTTTCAATCCCCTAAAATCTGTGAAAATTGACTATATCATGACTGAAAAGCCAAGTGATAGCTCAATCCCCTTTTCTTTCTCTTTGGAGACCTCTTCCCCTACATCAGTATTAGAAAGTCAGACACCATCTCTGACGCTCCATGCTCCCGCACATCATCCCAGAGGCCTGAGAGCAATGGAGGTATCCCTCTGCAGCAGCAGCCCCGGGCATTTCAGCAGCATCAGAAGCTCAGGACCTGGGGAAGAGGGAGAAAGAAGATGAAAAATTTGGAAAACACAGTTTTTAAAAAGGAGAATTTTTGGTGGTGCTGAATTCCCAAAGATTGTTGTATGTAGTGCGGATTGGGTGCCCTACTGTCTATGCCATTTATTTTTAAGTTCTTTCCCAGATAGGATATCTAAGAGAGCCCCCTCGCTGCAAAAGAAGGATTTTTCTTTTTTATCCAGTACATGCTAGCAATCCTGGCATTGGATCATTTTCATATAAACATGCAGAGATACCTATAAATTATTGGACTTATCCCAGTTTGAGTTTCCAGCTATGTACTACAGTGATTACAGCTGTTCTTACTTTAGACCCAGAAAATATTTGGGTCCATGTGTATGGTTGATTAGTCATTTAGACCGTGGACTACATTTATTACATTGTTTGGGGGTGGGGAGCATAATAGATATTCACTGGAGGCAACAAGAATCCAGCTATCAGCCAACAGTTTTTCCAACTGGCGGAGGCCCCCTAACCTGAACAACAACCCCAAATAACAACAGACCATCAGTCACCCAGGGCCACCCCACACTTTGAGATGACTTGGGGGAGAACCCACGTCCTCCTCCAGGGTATTTAGATTGAAGAGAGCAAGAGGCCAGGAGAACGAACAGCCTCGCTTACTAAAACCTGGGCTCTGTCCAACAGATCTGGGACTTGTCAGCGGGGAGGGGACACGGGGCCCTCATAATAGCATCGTAGGAATGTTGGCAGCAAACACTAAACTGAGCTTTCTCACTCAACTCCCTCCACCCAACCCTTACTCATCCCCACCACAGGTCTCACCGCTTAGCCCGAGCTCAGCTCAGAGTCCCTCCTGTGGGGCTCCAGCCTGGTGCCAACATCTGGGCCAACCTGCAGGGGGCACCCTAAAGCAGCTGATGCCCGTCAGCTCTTTCCTGACTTATTTGGGGAAGTTATTTCACTATTGTTTATAATTATCCATGTGGCTTATTCACAATGACATCTTAGTTCTAGGCCCTCCCCCAACACACAGAATTTGTAAATGTTTTATTTCATTTTTTTAATTTATGCCTCACAGCCACCAAGCAAGTTTCTCTGTATAGAGAGGTGACATGATTTCACTAAGTTTAGGTGGGAGTAGTGGTAAAGACTGGATTAGAAGTCAAGCATCTGAATTCCTAGACCGTTCTGAAAAGATGCTTTACGCTGAGGAGGATAATAAACAGAAAATACTTCTGTTATTGCTTTTATTTTCATTTTCCTCTGTAAAACTTTGACATATTTTATTTATGTCAGTTCCCCAGAGATCCGTCTTCATGAAACTCTAGTACTCTACTGGCTGTCCTCCATACTCAAACAATGTTGGGTAGGCTCTCCAGTCTTGTTCTGATTTATTCCGCAGATGGAGAGTTATTATCAATGTTTCTTCAGAGTTTGAGGGGGTATTTTTGGATGATAAACTTACTTTCCATTTATCATCATTGTATCCGCAGCACTAGCTTTGGGGTCTCCGATTTTTTGCTGTATAAATATGATTGCCTGGCCGGTATGTCTCACGGTTGAGCATGGACCCATGAACCAAGAGGTCACTGGTTCAATTCCCAAACAGGGTACATGCCCGGGTTGCAGCCTCCATTCCCAGTGGAAGTGTAGGGGGTGGAAAGAGAGGGCGTGGAGGAGGCACCTGATCGATTTTCTCTCTCATCGATGTCTTTCTCTCTCTCTCTCCCTCTCCTTTCCTTTCTCTCTAAAATCAATAAAACCATTTTTTTTTAAAATATGAACCATGAGGTCACACTCAGCTTGGTCTGTTTTCAAAGCCAGAAGAACAGGGGCCCTTAGCAAGTTGGTGGAAATTTCGCACTGAAAACCAGCCTTGACCCAGGTCTTTATTTGTACCTCCTTGGAGCATAGAAAACAATAGAAAACATTGAATACAGTGGTACCTCGAGATACGAGTTTAATTCGTTCCGTCACCTTGAGGCGTGGGAAACTATGAGACGCTCGAGTCTCGGTAAACTGGTGGGTCGTGTGCAGCTGGCCGATCCGCGCAATTCCTCCTATCTCAAATGTTACTCGTATTTCAAAGCAAAAATCGCTCGCTCGACGGCTCATATCTCAAAAATCTCGTATGTTAGGGCACTCGTATCTCGAGGTGCCACTGTAGTTCGGGATCAAGGCTCTTGTCCTCACCCATGCAGAAAATGAGACTCAGAGAAGTCAATGACCCATCTGAGGTCGCACAGCCCCTTCGCGGCAGTGCTGGAAACAGACACCAGCCATTTGTCCTGGGTCTGAGGCGTGATCTGTGACACCACAGGGCCTCTGTCTCACAGACACGGGCGGGCTCCACCTGGAACGCGCTCGGGAAGATTCCCTGTGATTAATGCAGCTCAGCTTAACCAGCGCTCCCCAAGTCCACCCCAGGGAACACCGGCGAGGCATCAGGTGGCAGCCCATGGGCTCATCAGGCCCTCCTTTCTGAGTTGTGTGCTGAGGGGGCCTCCCTGGCCAGCGCGATGTCTGCGCTGAAAAATCCCCTCTGCGGCCTGGAACCCTCTATTTGGATGGATGGGACCCAGGCCTTCCCTCTATTTCCTGCGGTCACAGAGAGGAAGGCCATGGGGCAGCTTTCCTACCAAACCGCAGGCAGATTAAAGGGCTGCGGAGAGGGAACGCGTTTGGGAAATCAGAGTTTCTGGGCCCAGAGAGGCGCCTCCTCGTTATTAATGGAGGCTCTGCCGCAGCTGTGGCTTGGAAATGGGGGGAAGACGCGAGGCCGGAGGGACCCAGGCGGGGGGTTGTATCGCGCTGACCGCAGGCGTGTGCTTTGGACACATGGTGCCCCACCCACAGTCCGAGGGGGCCGAGTCCTCGACGGTCCCCGCTGGCCACCTTCTCCCTCTCCGGATCACTGAGCCAGCCGTGGGGGAGGAGCTGCAATCGCTCAGAATAGCCGCGATCTCTGGGACTTGCTGTTTTCCGAGGAATCGATGGAATTAGAAATGAGATATTAGCTCTAATCAGTCGCATATGTTGGGTGCTTCAGCCGCTCGGAGAAGAATTTCTGAGCGCGGCTCCTCGCCCACCGGGGCAGACGCATCCACACCTGTGGGTCTGGCAGGCCGCTCTTCGGTCCTCCAGAGGGTCCCGGACAAAAGGACCCCTCCGTCCGCGCTGTCAGCCTGTCATCCAGCCTGATCTGAAGTGGCCAGACTTCTGACTAAGCATCCCCTATGTGGCTTTTCAACAAGTGTCGGAGAATTTCAAGACACACATCGCCCCAGCCTGAGCCAAGAAGCGAGGGCCGGGGGAGAATTCCGCACCCCTCCCTTTGTCCTGTTGCTTTTGTGTTGGAGGGAATTTGGCACGCTGTGAGAGGAGGGGTCTTCTGCTTTATTTAACTGTGTAGCTTACACAAACTTAACCTCTTCGTCACTTGCAAGAAGAGGCCAATGAACTCTGCTGAATGCCCTTCCTGTGGATGCACAACTGGTCGTCAGTTTTCACTGAGCATGTGAGTTTCTCCGTACAGGCCCCTGGCCACCTCTGTCAGAATCACCCCCGGAGCCCTGGCTCAGTTGGTTGGAGTGTCCTTCCATGCATCAAAGAGTTAGGAGTTCGGCCAAAACCGGTTTGGCTCAGTGGATAGAGCGTCGGTCTGCGACTGAAAGGTCCCAGGTTTGATTCCGGTCAAGGGCATGTACCTCGATTGCAGGCACATCCCCAGTGGGGAGCGTGCAAGAGGCAGCTGATCAATGTCTCTCATCAATGTTTCTAACTCTCTATTCCTCTCCCTTCATCTCTGTAAAAGTCAATAAGATATATTTTTTTAAAAAAAGCTACGAGTTTGATTTCTGGTCAGGGTGTATACCCAGGTTGTGGGTTCAATCCCCATTTGGGGTGCATACGGCAGGCAACTGACTATTGTTTGTTTCTCACATCTATGTTTTTCTCTCCCCCTTTCTCTCTCTCTGAGATCAATAAAAACAAATCCTCAGTGAGGATTATAGCAAATCGTCCCAGACTCTTCACATAGGACCTCAGGACAGCCTGAGGGCCGCTTCTCTCCCCACAGATCGCTCTGAACGGCCCTCCGGGGAGCCTCACCCCAAGTCACATGTCTGCCTGTGACTTTGCCCCTTAGTTCTTTGTGTTACCACCTCCACCAGCTCCAACGAGCAGTCAAAATACTGCGCCAGTGAACACTGGTTCTTTAGCCCCTGTGTTATACCTCCAAAAAGTAAACCAGGAGAATCAGCCCATTCAGTTACTCTGCATGACCCTTATTCACAGACCTGCCACGAAAAGAAAATCTCCTGCTAAGCCGCTTGCCAGCTTGTTAATATTTAAGTGTAACGTCTGATTCGCATTGAAAGTTTATTTTACAGCCCTGGGCCTGAGCTCCACTGCACATGTCCTCTGTGAATCTTTGGTGCGTGGGTGATGGGTGTGAATTGCAGACACGCACTCGCACAAAACGCGAGTGGAACTTTTCAGAGTCAACCTCTGAGGCCTCCAATGGGAGCAGAGAACAAAGACAATTTTCTGGAGAGATTCGAAGTCCAGCGTCTAATCTATAGTCGTGTATATTTGGGGGTCTGCATTATGTCATGTAAAACAAGCCGACTGAAGCCAACAGGGGTGAGTGAAACGGACAAGGATGGGGCTGGGTGGTCAGGGAGCGGACAGCAGCCCGGATGTCAGCACAATTAAAATCATGGTCAGGCGTGAGCCGTGGCCAGGTAAGGGATTTCAGCCATCCCCACATGCTTCTTCAGATCGCTGAGAGTTTCTCAGGCATAACTGCGTCCCCCACAATACCATGCACACAACTTCACGGGACATGTGCTCAGAGCTTGCTGAATTCTCACGCGAGTGCCGTCCCTCAGCTGCGACCCCACGGGCACAGATTCAGGGCTGAGAAAGGGCCAAAAGGCCTGTGACCCCGCCCCCAGGGCCCACATTTAAGTCTTCAGTGGCTTCCACTGCTCACGGCCACCAAGATGCACAACCTCAGGAACCATGTCCACTTACACAGCACAGAGCGGGGCACCTGACACCTCTGTACCCACAATGCCCCTGGGAGGACCATGTGATTACTATGGGCACACCCCCTTCTCCCCCATTTACCCCATCCCCGAATTAGCCAATGGGATTCTGGTGGTTTACACTGACATTCCCACTGGTCACTCGCTCACAAATGCCACTCTTCTCCAGTTTGTGCCGCTTTCTCAGGGAAAACCTAGGGCCCATTTGCCTTTAGGGAATTCACCCTACTCTTCCTGCCCCATACCTTTTATTCTCAGCATTCCTAACCCTGTTCTCTAAGCAATTCGTGAACGCCCAGGGGGTCTGGGACCCTTACCGTGGAAGACATTTCTGCTTTCTCGAGGTTCTAATGAAAGGCCCGAGAGTTATGGCTCTCAGAGAAATGCGGGATAAATATGATATTTTGGGCACACACTTTTTCAATTA
>PVJN01027552.1:0-27613 GCA_004026805.1 Lasiurus borealis
ATTTGCTTCATTGGCTCCAATTATTATCTTCAGATTAAAAACAGGCACTCACTTGTCCTTGGGGACAGAAGCTTTTAGAGCATCGTGTCTTACTTGCTTTCAAGTCAAACTTAGTTTTATTCCTTTGGCAGCTGCTCAAGCTTATTACTATATAATTGGCACCAACAGCTGCTTCTTCCGTATAAACCATATGAACATCTCACAATCCTGATTCTTACCATCTCATTTAATATTAGTTCACTTTTTGTGCAAAATTAATTGTGCAGTCACAAATAAGCAAACCAAAAAGAATATGTCAAGTGTTATCATTTTGAATTCAGGAAAACATTCCTTTTGTGATCTAATGTTTATACAATATAATAGTTTCCTTAAAACCATACATGCATTTATTTTTCTGAGTAGTTTGGTTTTCTTGTAAATTAAAGGATAAAAATTTTTGAATAATTCAAATAAAGTAACAATATAATTGTAAAAGAAGTCAAATGCTGCATTCAGCACTTAAATTACAAATATATCTGTGAAACACAATTCAAAATAATGGACAGGAAAGACATAAGGTGAAGTAGAGCTTTATCAAGATATTGCCTTGATACTTATGAAGTTTCTCCAGTTGATGATAAGGTAAACTAAAATCACTAATTCAGAAGCATATCTCCTTCTGGTACCATAAACTAAACATTTATTCATCTGTCTTTTCAGTGGGATGCAGACCCTTCTCCCATAATAGAATTTACTGTATGTTCTTAAACAACAACAACAAAAAAAAAACAACCCACAAACAAACACAGATGTTCCTCTTAATCACACCAGTTAAATGTGTTGTAAGCTTAGAAATGTATCCTGGCTGACAAAAATACATCTAGACTAAATAAAGCTGTTTAGCTTTTTGACAAAAAGTAACCCATTTGATCATTAATCCATTTATTCATGCACTTCCATATTTTAGGGTCAATATATTTATGAGAGAAAATATATACTGGGTTGGTCCAATAAATGATATAGTTAATTTATGTATATTCTAACAGTGGATTTTTTATTGAAAGGTGAATAAATGGGTTAAATAATTTTTGATTTAACTAGACTTTTAATAATGTAGTTGCAGGGCATGGAGAATGGGACACAATAGTATAGCCTATGAGTACGTCTCATTCTTTTTGTGAACCTTTGTCCCTGGACTATGAACTTCACCAGTGCTTCTCACCCCTCTCCTTCCCCCACTTCCTTTAGGTGGTACAGGATGGATGCAGGGGCTAGAATTGTGTATTCCCTTCACCCAGTTATGGTTTCTCTTGATGGCAGGCATTGTTAAGAAGAACAGAATGCCCTGGTATATGTATTTTAAAGTGGTTTCTTTTTTCCCTCCTACTGCTGGAAGTTCAGGGGCATTTTTCTCTGACATTCACTGTGAATAACTGAAACTCACAACAGGAGCTGAAACTCACAACAGTCGGCTCTCCTATGACTGGGTCCTCTTGAAGTATGTAACTCTCATATTTGCCCACACTGAGCCTTAGCAATTTTTCAATTGAAGTTGGCACTTCCCTTACCTCAGCATTGGTTCCCACAGGGGTTTCTACATATGAATTTCTGCTCTGGTAAGAATTAATTATTTGTTTGCACCTGTTTCTCAGCTTTTGCTAGCAGCGGTTTATCTGTGACTCTACTTCCCTGACAGCTCTGAGAAAGTTTGTTGATTTTTCAGTTTGTTCAGGTTGTTACTTGTTTTTAGCACAGAGTAGCAACTTCTAAGTTTCTTACACCTAGAATAGAACCTGGAAATTTCAAATTGGCTTCTCTTTCTCTCTTTTACATTAGAGATTTTCTGATAAACTTTGAATATCTACATATATGTGTGATTGGGGGTTAAAAGATTAATTGAAAACTCTCAGCAGAAGGGTATATATTGAACCATCCCGTGATAGCAATATTTTTGTACTTTCACACCAAACAGCTCCAATTATAATTTCCAACCTGAAAAGGTTTACTGCCAGTGTATGAGTGAGAGTCCAGTGTTAGAAGTGTTTCTCGTTTTAAGCACAGGATATGCATTTTGTCTTTTAATCACTCGTTCCTTTAAGAATTCTATTGTGGTAACCCTATCCCCAAGTAAACCTGTTGTCTTCTAGACCAGTTGTACTCTTAACCTCTCAGAAAATGCACTTTTCATTTCCATCTAGAAGAAGCTGTTACTAGGCTGTTTTGTGCTAAGAAGATGATCTAACTCTCTCTCTCTTAAATTGCTTACAACTGATCTTCCTCATTATAGCATCTGTTTATTCCAACTCCCAATGGTACCCGATGTTCCCAATTCCTGAGGCTGTGGGGAATTCTGCAATGTAAGTCAGAATCATCCTAAGTTTACACCACCAGTTACTGATTATTTGGGTTTCCCTGTCTGACAATTCAGGTCTGCTAGTTCATTTAACACTATTCCATCTGCCTTCTACCTTTCAAAGTTGTTGTTCTTGACTCCCTAATAGTTCCCTCCACCCTCAAAGTTTTATTCCTTGAAAATATTCTTCTTAATTTTTTTCAGAAGTTTTCTATACTAAGAAATTAGGCACCAGCATTCAATCCACCATTTTACTTGAAAATCATATTGCTCTCAGTAATTGGCAAACTCAACAGAGCCAAATATCAACAGTACAACAATTGAAATATCTTTTGAGAGCCAGATTTTTGAAACTTAAACTTCTCCTAACGCCACTTCAAAAGAGACTCCTCCAGGCCGTGCTATTTTGTTGAAGAGCCACACTCAAGGGGCCAAAGAGCTGCATGTGGCTTGCGAGCTGCAGTTTGCCTACCATCGCTCTAATAAATAGAATCAAAGTCTTACATTAAACTTAACCAGGAAAAGGTGCACCACAAATTTAACTTCATTGGGGACATTTATTCTCTCATTTCTAGTAATAAGTCAAAATGTTATAACCTTAACCAAGAAATAGTATAATTTAAAAATAAATATTTTTTCAAAAATACGTTTACCTCTTTTAACAATGAAGAGAAAAATATGTTAAAAAACACTATTAGCCAAAGAAAAACTCATAGAAATTTCAAAAGAAAATAGGACAAATCATTTATTGCTTTGTGTTTCTCAGTATTTTTCCTTCTTGTGTTCCCAGAAGAGAAATCTAGTTGTTAGATTCATCAGATCTGCCAGTTAGTCTCAAAGACAAATGCAAAATTGAGAACTAATGCTTTATGTTTTTTTGTTACTTATGAAACTATCATTTTAACATATGATAAAAACATAGCACCTATGATACATAAAAATCAACCTTATTACATCCTTAAGCAAATAATTTGAAACTTTAGAATATCCGATAATTGAAACTTGAAATGCCAATGATTAACACTAGCTCTATTGTTATATTATCAAAGGAGAAAGTATATATTTAATAAACATAATTAGAACTTGGACTATAACAGTTTTAGCAGCTAAACCTCTTATATATGCTGCTGATTTATAAATTCATCAAATAGCATACATGTGTGTTTTTTTGAAGAATCTCTACTTTTGTAAACTAGTAGGGACTGAAAAAAATTGCTTATCAAAGAAATGTGGCACATCCAGGGTTTGGTGATTGCTATTATTAATATTACATTAATAAATAGCATGTATATTATTCAGAACTGATAAGGAAGTACAAAATGCATTATTTCATTAATAGAACTTATCTATGAGGGGAAAAATATAATCATCCCCTAATTTACAACAAAAAAGCTGATTTTTATAGCAGTTAAAATTCTTGCTCAGTGATACAAAAAAACAACATTTTGCCCTGGGCAGTTTTTCTTGGTGATTAGAGTGTTGGCTCCTTTACATTTTTTGTTTGTTTGTTTGTTTGTTTGTTTTCTGACTCTGCTTCATGTATATGATAAAGTTGAAAGAAAACTCTGGAAGTGTCTTCTTAATATTTACTACCTTGTTTTTTTATGCATTATCTCACATATTATCTCAAAAAAACTAAATAATAATATATTCTGCTTTAATATCATTTTGACAGTAGAGAAACTGAGACACATAGAAGCTAGGCCAATTTTCCAAAGTCACACAGTAAGTAGAGGGTAAGTATTCCATCTCAAGGCAATCAGGCTCCAGGCTCCTCACTACCAAATGCTGTAACAATCCTCTTCCCAGTAAATCTTCTTTGTAATTAATTTTTTTTAAATTATAATAAGTGAAAATATTTTTATTTCTTAGTCCTTCCATTGAGCACAAGTATATGTAAAGAGGATAGAGATGAAAAACAAGAGTTAACTAAATTACACAGAATGGTTAACAAATGCAGGCTATATAGAAACATGTCCATGTGGATATAAGAGACCTTATGCTTAAGGCATAACTTTAGTTATTTCTTTAATATGATATTAAGATAAAAGTTATTATAAAGAGTATTTTATTACATGATAAAACGTAACTAAAGTAAAACTGAAACATGTGAAATTATTAACTTTAGCTTTTGGTAGCTTAAATTTACATTTGTCTCAAATGTAATTGGGATAATGGTAATTTTAATATCACTTTAAAATGGCATGTACATTTGATAAACATATTGAAGAGGACAGAACATGTTACTTTATGCTGAAGGAAGCAAATATACACACTTGTGAATCATGCAATTGATCAGTTTCTAATACAATCTCAAGTGAATATGCTTTTCCTTTCCAGGTAATTGACTTTCAACTAAATAGGATCCAGCATAAATTAAGCAGTTGCAGGCGAACAACTAGACCTTAATTTCTTCATCTGACTTTTTAAGTACATCTATTTAAGATTATTTAATTAAACTTGCACTGGCATCACAAATTGACAAACACATACACTGAAGGCCTAATGTAAGCAGAATTACCTTCAATAACAGTAAAGTTGGAATAAACTTCTTCTGCAGAAATGCTATAAAGAGCTAAAATTAAAGCTCCATGATGACGCCTTGCTATTTGGAAGACCGGAGCCTAGGAAACCTAAATATTATTTTGAATCATTTTGTATACATTTGTTGGATGTGCTTCAACAATTCTTTAGAGCATCAAAACAGTAAGACATTTGGGAGTTGGATTTTCTCCTCTGCTTGATAGAACCGTTGTGTTTGGCTTAAATATCAGACAGAACCTATATAAGCCTTGCTCTGCCTCTGATAAGCACAGCGAATGAAATAAGCAACCGAGCCTTTCAGAGCATTGGCTCAAGCTGCATATACAAAAGTGATTTCTAAGGAATAATGACACTCAAAGAAACTAACTTGTGTGGATTGCCTTCCTCCCTTGGGTACCAGATCACTTCCAATGTATAATCAGGTGGTTTGGCATCCATTTGACTTACGAAACTATCAGACGTTCTGTATCCCCCGTGGAACAGACATTTATGCATAGATTCAGGTCTGTCATATTGTTTCCTGGACTTGCAACATTTTCTTTCTTACTGCTTATAAAAATCTTGTATATGAACATCTGCAGGAACTTTCATTCACATTCTCTCTCCCAAAGCCTCATTACAGACATAAGGGCTGTGTAGTAAAACCAGATTTCATTTGGACAGATCTGTACAAGACATCATTTGTGAATGACCTAATATAAATTATGTCCCTCTTGGAGTTTTGACATAGAAGATAAAGAATATAAGTATGACAAACATACAGAATGCTTTTGGTATGTTTCTTTTTTTTGGGTGAGGAAAAGTAGTCTACTTTTCAAATTTTTTTCTTCACAAATTTAACCACAAATATAAGTGTGAAAGCAACAAAACTAAACCTGAAACATATTAGTGACTTAAGATTCTTTTAAACATCAACTTTTAGGTTATATAAACTAAAAATAACTTGATTCATATTTGCTTCCATTATACATAGCACAAAAAAAGTATATATCTCTGTTAAAAATCATAATTTATATTATTAAGACAAATTAGGGATTGCTATAAGTTCCCAAACTATAATAACCAGTATAGTTTAACTTAAAAAATAAACATAAATCTGAGTGACACAATATAAAGCATGGTGACTACAGTTAATAATATAGTATTAGATATTTAAAAGTTACTAAGGAAGTGATTTTTTTAAGGAAGTAAATCGTAAAAGATCTCAGCAAAAGAAAATGTTTGTAATTATGTATGGTGACAAATTAACTAGAATTATTGTAGTGATCATTTTCTAATATATACAAATATTGAATCACTATATTATTGTATGTTTAAAATTAATATAGTTATACATCAATTATATCTAAAATAAATAAATAAAATCCAGCTCTTTCTCCTTGCTTTCCCAATGTCCCAAGATATTTATACTACCCATCAATAACACAAGTCAGAAATTTTAGTCATCCTTGAGTCTTCTCTTTTTTCACCCTCTATATCTGTCAGGATATGCTGGGTTATTGTAAATACCCCTCAACTCTCAATGGCTAATGCAACAGAAATTTATTTCTTCTCCACTTTGTCACACTGACTCTATGTACCTGGCTGATAAAGCAGTCACTATCTTGAACACTCTTGGTCAACACAACAGAGGGCAAGCAACTCCAAATACTTTCATCCTGGCAATGTAATGATTGGCCCAGAAACGGCCCATATCACCTCTGCTAAACCTAGTGACTTGACCCATCACCCAATCACAGGAGGCCTGAAAGTACAACCCTATCTTGTACACAGAAGTCAGAGAGTAGAAAAATTAATAACTAGCACTAATCATTACCACACTCTCTTAAGAGGGTTTCTCCCATTGCAGACCCTATGATAAATATTCATGTGAAAATGATTTATTAGGCAGTGCTGCCAGAAAAAGAACAGCAAGCGAGTGAGAAAGGGAAGAGAAGAAAGCCAAGCAAATATTCTATATCGAAGTCCCATGGAAGGTAATTAGGCTCAACTCCACAGAAGATAATGTAGACAGTTTTACCATAGAGCAGTCTGGACCAGGGGCAGGAATGCCAGAGGAGTTACATGTCTGCAACAGGAATGTTCTGCTAGGGCAGTGGTCAACAAACTGTGGCTCATGAGCCACATGCAGCTCTTTGGCCCCTTGAGTGTGTCTTTTCCACAAAATACCACAAGCGGGCATGCACATAGGTGCAATTGAAACTTCGTTCCCCATACCCAGAAGTCTGTTTTCGGCTCTCAAAAGAAATGTTGAAATTTGACTCTGTTGACTAATGAGTTTGCTGACCCCTGTACTAGGGCTCTCCCCAAGAAGATGTAAATCCCAGGTATTTCTGGCTCTTCTTGCAGGTGTTGGCTGTTGGAAGAAAAAGCACAGTGTGAAAGTGGGAGAGAGACCTAAAAGGATACAGGTGGAGCATTCACCTCAGCTGCCACATGCAAACAAATTAAAAAAAAAAAAATCTTGGTGGAAAACTACTTTCTTCTGGAACAGATATTTTTAGATTTCTAATTAAAAAAAAATTCAAGTCATAGTTCAATAAATTAATTATAGGCTATTAATTTCTAAATTTCTTTTTAATTTATCACAATTTTCATTGTCCTACAGATAATTCAAATCTCTTGTCTGAGATACTTCAGTGGGTTAACAGGTTAATATTTAATATAGTATTTTGCATATGTTCAATTAATAGCTGTAAGGGTAATGATAAGTGTAAATTTAGTCAAAAAAATAAATCAGATATACTTAGCATTGCCCCTGGAATTAGGATAGAAGAAACTTCTACCATATATTGAGTTTGTCTTTAGTGGAAACTTCAGAAAAAATATTCAGTGTAGAGTCCAATAAAATTGTATATTTTCTTTAAATGAGTTCAGAATTATATGTTTAAGTTGTATTAAGTAATAATAATAACTTTTGACAAGTCAGGTTCACCCATAATGAAGATTGTAAATCAGCAGCAAGGCTTCTTTATTAATACTCAGTTGACATCCCATTAACATGTCAATAATGTTAAGGAAGGTTTTACATTGTAATAAGACAAACTTTACTGTCCTATGATCGAATCCTAGCCAATAAACTCAACTTTAACACCTATTATTTGTTGTTAGTTTTTAAAATAAATTCCATAATCACACATTTTGAGAAAGTAAATGAGCCATGAAAAGCAATAATACCTTAAGTCATTCTATTTTCATTTTTTGAAATAAGACTTTAGCTACAAAGTGCATTTAGTTGTCAAATAAGAATTATGTAATCTTAAATGCTTTGAAGATCAGATCCTGGATTGGATATCAGGTAAAACTCACTTATATAAACGGAAAGAAAAAGGGCTTCAGACATGTTTCTTGTTCTTATTAAATCTATTAGTAACCAGAAAGATGAATTGATTTAAAGAAACAAACAAAAGTGACAAGGATAAGTCTAATCCAGTGGTCGGCAAGCCAAGGCTTGCGAGCCACATGCGGCTCTTTGGTCCCTTGAGTGTGGCTCTTCCATAAAATCCCACGGCCTGGGGGAGTCTATTTTTAAGAAGTGACGTTAGAAGGAGTTTAAGTTTAAAAAAATTAGCTCTGAAAAGAAATTTCAATCGTTGTACTGTTGATATTTGGCTCTGTTGACTAATGAGTTTGCTGACCACTAGTTTATACAATATATTTACTTTAATTGACTTACAAAAGTAAGTGAAGGCTCTAGCTGGTGTGGCTTTGTGGACAGAGCGTTGATTTATGGACTGAAGGGTTTTGAGTTCAATTCCGGTCAAGGGCACATGCCTGGGTTGCAAGCTCAATCCCCAGTAGGGGGAGTGCAGGAGGCAGCAGATCTAAGATTATCTCTCATCATTGATGTTTCTATCTCTCTCTCCCTTTCCTTTCCTCTCTGAAATCAATAAAAAATATATTAAAAAAAAACAGTAAATGAAAAAGATACAACCTTTCAGGTCTAGTTATGTTCAGCAAGTATCTCTACCAAATATCTACAATATAGTTAAAAAATAGTCAAAGACATCCAATAACAAACAATTGCTTTAAATATACACATAAAATTGGTAGACTATTCAGATACATGAAAGATTGGTAGACTGGTAAGAAATTTGAGATTGTATCAAAGACTCTGCTCAGTCTTTCCAATAAAATATTTCATAATCAGACATTTCAATATTTTGCATTGTTAAGGAAAAGTGCTACCTGAAGTATAGAAATAATAACCAATTCCATGAGTTTCTCCCATAAAGAAAGTAAAGGGGGCCGAAACCAGTTTGGCTCAGTGGATAGAGCGTCAGCCTGTGGACTGAAAGGTTTGATTCCAGTCAAGGGCATATACCTTGGTTGTGGGCATATCCCCAGTAGGTAATGTGCAGGTGGCAGCTGATTGATGTTTCTCTCTCATCCCTGTGGTTCTCAACCTTTCTAATGCTTTGATCCTTTAATAAAGTTCCTCATGTTGTGGTGACCCCCAACCATAAAATTATTGTTGTTGCTACTTCATAACTGTAATTTTGCTACTGTAAATATCTGTGTTTTCCTATGGTCTTAGGCTCTATAGCTACCCACAGGTTGAGAACCACTAGCAGGGTTGTCTAAGACCATAGGAAAACACAGATATTTACATTATGATTCATAACAGTAGCAAAATTACAGTTATGAAGTGGCAATGAAAATAATTTTATGGTTGGGGGTCACCACAACATGAGGAACTATATTAAAGGATCGCAGCATTAGAAAGGTTGGGAACCGAGTGTAAAGAATCAATAAAATGTATTAAAAAATAAAGGCTGGTGATAATTTTGCTGCCTGACTTTCTTAGGCTGAAGGGTATAAAGTACTTTTTCATTAGCAAGTGTGTGGTATCTCCAACATAGCACACTTCCACTATAGTTAATTCCGTCTGCCATTGATGTTGAGAGGCAAATAAAAAACTCTGTTAGCCCTGGCTGGTTTTGCTCAGTGGAGAGAGCATCAGACTGTGGATTGAAAGGTCCTGGGTTCAATTCTGGTCAAGGGCACATTCCCGAGTTGTGGGTTCAATCCCCAGTGTGGGGTAGTGCAGGAGGCAACTAACCAATGATTCTCTTTCACCATTGATGTTTTATCTCTCTGTCCCTCTCTCTTCCTCTCTGAAATCAATAAATATATATTTTTTAAAAACCGTTAATATGATTGGTCCTTGCCTGTCATATTCTGAAAAACTTTTGGGCCAGTACCAGTAAACAAAAAAAGTTATTATTAGTTGTGACAAATCAAAAGGCCACCCACACTCCTTGATGTAATGTGTGGGGTGCAAAAGCCTCAGGTTCAGCAACTAAAACTTTCTTTTACAATGGTGACACGACACACTTATTTTCCAAGCCAATGCTTCCCACCTTGACAGTCTGCTGATAAAAGCGAGTTATGAATTATGACTTTGGTAGGTTTCCATTAAGATTTCTATTCCCTCTAAGCAACAGAGTCCAGCAAAGCATCTGAGCCAACGTGACACTCAGATATCCTAGCATTTTAAAAGGCCAAAGCTGGGTGTAAATGCCAGAGCAAGAATCAAATTCCCTGATAACTCCTCTTGTCTGATATTGTGAAATGTAACCTGATTCTATTTCAAAAGTATCCTTTGGCCTGTCCTGCACCTTATTCTAACCAAAAGTAAAATAATGTTAATTATTAATATTTATACAATTGACTGTGATGATAATGTGCAAATCTCTATATATGTGTGTATGGGTTTGACTTCATAAAACTGTATAACAATATAAAGTCAATAAAAACAATCAGTGAAATAGATATTGAACAATTACAAGCGTTTTGATGTTACAAAAGGGAAAGTAGAGATTTGAGAATACATAGCAAATACATAGCGTGAGTATTTAGAAAAGCAGTGTGAGAAGTGCCCATGGAGGCATCCTATTGTGGAATGAGTGAGCACTGCACTAAACAAGAGTAAGAAAGATGTCAGGCAAATGAAAAGACATGGGAATTAGGACAGAGTGAAGATTTCAAAATCTAAGAGAAAACCAACACATTTGTAACATAAAGTAAAGAATGAGGGAGTTAAGGCTGGAAAGCTGAGAGGCAGCAGATCTTCACAGACCCTATAAACCAAGGAAAAGCATGTGAAACTATCGGTGGGTAAATTTATTTTCTGAAAGGCTAACAAAGTTGGACTCCAATATGTCTTACTGGATAAAGACATTGCTTAAAGCAGCAATGCCCATTGGGCTTAATTTATAAAGCAGTGAAGTGCTGCCAAGCTAGTTTTATGCCAGTTTATACGAGAGGATAGAGATATATTTTTATTAGTAAACATTGTTACAGTGAGCAACCATGCTCAGGCCTAAATATTAATCATCAATATCACATATGCCATACATAATTGTGCTCATGAATATGAAAATATGAATACATAAAATATACAACTAAAAGTACATATCTAATGTAAAATATAGGAAACTATGAAATCCTGCAGCTGGGAAAAAAAAAGCTTAATGATCATCTCTTCCAAATTAGAATAATATTTCTCAGTACTGGTGCATATGATGATTTAAGAGTACGTGGATGGATATTTAAATTTTTATAGCTATCAAATTTTTAATGCATAATAGAATAGTAACCTATTACTAGCATACAAATGCCTGTATTTTATGAATGTGATCCCATAGGTTGAAGCCAAGTTGTTTTTCTTAATACATAAAATTACAGTTGATATTTTTTTAAAAATGTTAATTTAATAATAGCAATGCCCATATATGGATAGTTGAGATGACTTTACATAAAAATGGAGGCTTACTGCCCTGTCCTTCTAAAATATTTCAAGTGTTTGTCCAGGGTCCAGCAGAACAAATTCACCTAATAGACCATTTGTTTCAAGGTAGCTCTTTTTCATTCTGACTCTTTCTAGTTAGAAAACCCTTCTTTATGCTTAGCAAAATCTGACTTTAACTTTAAGCAGTTGATCATATGTTCTCCAGGCAATATAAAACAAATTGAAGTATTTTCTTGTGACCTATAGAAGTATGAGCATGAACTGGTTACAATGTAATTGCTTATGCTGGTGAAGACATACAAGGACTGTTACTTTCTCCACATCCATATATCTGCCTAATAAGGAAATAAATGCCCTTTTGGATTCAGTGTAGAAGTTGTTCTTCCCATTAGAAAGTGCCAAGGATAAATAACAGTTTTACCATTGCCCTTCATCTTCCTCTTGTCCAATTTCATAGCAATGGAAAGGAAAATAGAGTCCCAGCACACAGAAATTGCTCAGAGAGAGTGTAAAAGATACAAAGTCAAACAAATAAGTCATTTTCTTCCAACAATTGATAATATAGCTACTCATTTCAAATTCTCATTCCTTAATGTGAATTCACTTATTCTATGGAATTATTATTTTTTCTTTCTTATTTAGTAAAGTAAACCACCCTTTCCCACCAAATGTTTAGACAGGTTATATGTTTCTTAGGGAGATTTCAAGAACATCTGATGGTTCTGTGGTTATTATCCCTGCTGGCCTGATTACCCACACAACTGCCCTCCCTTACATGCTTGATCCCTGCCAACTGCCCATCTCTGCTGGCCATCTTGTGGTGCCATCTTGTGTCTACATAGGAACAGGATCTTTTAACCACATAGGGACAATCATCTTTTATGTTTGAGTGATGGTCAATCTGCATATTACTCTTTTATTAGATAAGATAGAGGCCTGGTGCAGGGTTTGGGTTGCCTCCTCCTGCTGCACGGGGGTCAGGAGGGGAGGGGGAGAAGGGCTGTTAGTTTGCCCTGAAGTGTGTCCAGATTAGGGTAGGGGTTCCCTTGGGGTATGGGGTGGCCTGGGCGAGGAGCCTGTGGTGGTTTGTAGGCTGGCCATGCCTCCCAATGACCCAAACAGAGGCGGTGGTATCTGGGATTTATTTATCTTCTACAGTTGAAACTTTGTAGCCTGAAGTGGAGCCAAGCCTTCTGCTATCTCCATGGCTATAGCCATTGAAACTTTGTTGCCTTAAGCAGAGGCCTGGGTTGGCTAGGGTGTGTGGAAGGAAAGCTTGACTCTCCATCGCCTGGGGGGGGGGGGGAACCCAACCCTTCCTCCTGCTCTCTCTATGCCATAGGCTTAATTTGCATACTCGCTCCTGATTGGCTGGTGGGCATGCTTTGTGGGTGTAGTGGAGCTGCCGTCAATTTGTATATTACTCTTTTATTAGAGAGGATTACACTTTCAGGTATCACTCAATAACAAAAGCCAGATTCCTAGCATACTTCACTTATTCATCAACACAAATATTTTTGTCATTTTAATCTTACGAATATCTCCTATCTCAGTCCAGATTATAAACTCTTTTTTTCTTAGTCTATTAAAACTGATTTTTTTTTTGTCTTTAGTCTTCTTGCTTATTAACAAATGCAGTAATGGGAAATAGAAAATAGAAATGTAGCTTTAAAAAATTCACCAAAACCACTTTTGTTGTTCTTGTTGCTTAGGAAAGAACTTCCCTGCTTCTTCCTATTATCTCGTCTCTATATTTCTTTATGTGAGATTCTGAAAGTCAGAGCATCAGCTAAAAAAAGAGTGAAGAGCAGAGCTAGAAGGCAGAAGATGCTGATCACCCCTTCTCTACCTAGTACTTCTTTCTAGCTTCAAGCAAAGTAGGAAGAGATGGTTGCAAAAGAAAAATAATTACTTTCAAACAGAGTTATAAGTTTTCAGTCTTACATTTGATGAAGCATTCTAATAACTAAAATTTGATTATTTTTGTAACAAATATTAACCAGTTGAATTATAATTATATAATTCTAAAATTAACATTTTCATCTCTGAATTGGCTTCTCATGAAAAGGGATAATGAAATTTCACATTACAAATAGCAAAAATGTAGAGTGTACTAACCTCCTGCCAGTTGAGTTGTCCACTATTCTGAATAGTTCATTATAATAATGAAGATTTCCATTTATTGTCATGCTTACTGACTACTGAATGAGTTCTGCCCAATGATGGTGGAACAATGCAATGGAAAAGACAACTCCATATTAGTGTGCCCAAAAATCTGATTTCACAATTATCTTGTTTTTAAAAGAGAATCCAGGCATACATTAAATAAAAAAGAAGTCAATGCTATTTCAAATATTGTAGAACCTATATTTAGTTTTATCAAATAGATCAGTCCACTTTATAATAAGCAATATTACAGGTAGGGATCCTGATTTTTTGTTTTAAAAAATTATCTCATATTACTTAAACAATATTATTTTTTTTAAATTTACATTAAGTTTTTATTGACCTATATCACATGTTTAGAAAACAAAATTTGCCTTATTCTCTATATTTATCAAAATACTTTACTTCCAGTGAAGATTATATGGTCATATAACATCTTTTCATAGGGACATACACCTGAAACTGATATAATAATGTATGTAAACTGTAATTGAACATTTTTAAATTTTTAATGTATTTTTTTATTGATTTCAGAGAGGAAGGGAGAAGGAGAGAGTGATAGAAACATCAATGATGAGAGAGAATCATTGATTGGCTGCCTCCTGCACATCCCACACTGGGGATTGAGTCTGCAACCCAGGCATGTGCCCTTGGCTGGAATCAAACCTGGGACCCTCCATTCCGCAGGCTGACACTCTACCCACTGAGCCAAGCTGGCTAGGGCTGTAATTGAAAAATTTTAAAATGTTTTCGATCCTAAATATATTATTTAAAAAAACATTAAAATTTAATTACCAAAGAGTACTTCATCCACAGTATAAATCAAATTTAGATATTTATAATTACAACATTTTTATGAAACAGAAAAAATAAGGTATCCAATGTTTGAATAGATCTTCCATGATTTACTAAATCAGCATAATTCCTCTATACTTGGATATGAGTAGTTAGGGGTTCTGCCATTGAACATTTCTTGGAAAAGTTATAATTCCTCTTTAAGTTATAGTTCTCTCCTTTTTAAATTAAAGAATTTTAACTAGCTGGCCTTTATGTTAATGCTAAAAAATATCCATTAAACGTATTTCTAACTTGGAGACAATTCACTGTGCTTCTTAGTTTAAGGAATTATCTTTGTTCCTGTGTGAATATACATTTTAACTTCTTATTCTTTTAAGCTATGTTATAAGGAATAAGATATAACAAAATCATGCTGCTCTGTAAAACTATAACCTGTCTTTGCATGTTTGGGGTGCAATATGCAAGCAACATGGTTCTTTCTCTCTGCATTTTTGCCTAATGACATTGCCTTTTTAAAACATCAACATAGTATTAATCACAGAGTAGGATACAGATTTTAGGGAAAGTCTACTAGTCCTCTCTCGTGGATTCACATAAAAGATGGTGCTCTCATACAAGTAATTCCAAAAGGTGACAAATATTACAGATGCTGAATTTATGGGAGTGCTTGCTCCCTGTTTATTAACTCATCCATCTTGTGAGAAATAAAAGAAGCAAACAGTGAGACAAGTGGGCTTTTCTTATCCTGTCAACTCAATGATGTTTTAAAGTAATCAATATCTATAATTACTAAATCCTGCCAAAGAAAGTTAACTCTTCACTGACTCATTGTTGCCTACTCATTCCCTAATGTGACTTCACAAGTAAATCCAAAATTAATTAGAAAAAATACAGCTTCAATAATAGCATTGATTTATTTCACCAAATCCATGTTAATAAACCTATATCACATTCTATCTTCCTTACTATTTATTTTTGTAGCAAGTGTTCTTAATCTGGGACCCATGGCAAAAGGGTGTTCTTGTGTGCTTCTTAAGTGTTCAATCTTGATACATAGGTCTTGTAGTCAGGTGATTTCACAATTTCAAGGTCTGGCAGACTCAATGCTGAGATCTAACACACTTGAAATATTTAGTTTTGGGACCCTAAAGGAGAGAGGGGATTAAAGTAATTATCAAAGAATTAAAAAAAAAAATAGGTGACCTGAGTTTATGCAAATTTCTAAATAAATTCCAGCCCTCAAAGTAGAATAATTTAAATTCATATTAATTGAAAAATGCAAATGCTATATAATAAAAGGCTAATATGCAAATTGTCCCCAGGGGCAGGAGTTCAACAGACCAGGAGTTAGATGTGTACTGAACACGAAGTGGGGGTGCAGAACATGGCAGGTGTAGGCTATACAGCACTGGCAGTGCCTGGCAGTGGAGGTGCTGCAGGCCCTGATGAGCCCTGACAAGAGTGGGACTGGGGCAGGATGGTGGCGTAGGTAACCAGGCAGTGCCAGACCAAGGCAGGTGTAAAGGGAAGCCCTGGCCAGTGACTGCAGCAGACAGCCAGGGGAAGGGAGGCCCCATCCTTCAGCCAGCAGCTTCTAGGGACCCTACCCGTGCAAGAATTTCATGCTTTGGGCCTTTAGTAATAAACATACTATTTAAGAGAGCAAATAAGTGATAAGGAAAACAAGTCATAATAAGGAAAATCACCAATGACAAATTTGTTTTTCAAAAGACCTTTTCAAAGTCAATAATTTCTTACAAGACTGAGTACAAAATGTAAAGATTCCATAGATATTCAAAAGGAAAAGAAGATATACTATTAGCAATTTTTCCAAGAAATGTGAAAACAAATTTATTATAAAACTAACCTTAACAAACTGAAATAAAAAATACAAAATCAAAATAACTCTTTAATTAAATAAATTAAATGCCTAAATTTAAAACCTTTCCAATAAGAAACATGTAATTCTAAATGGTTTTACTGGTCCAAAGTGACAAATTAACAACAAGAAGAAATAACATCAGAGGAAGAATCTAATTTTATGAAGTCATAAACCAAAATTTAAAAAACTTAATTTATACAGTGGTACCTCGAGATACGAGTTTAATTCATTCCGTAACCTTGAGGCGTGGAAAACTATGAGGTGTTCGAGTCGTGGTAAAC
This sequence comes from Lasiurus borealis, assembly GCA_004026805.1. Taxonomy (NCBI): domain Eukaryota; kingdom Metazoa; phylum Chordata; class Mammalia; order Chiroptera; family Vespertilionidae; genus Lasiurus; species Lasiurus borealis. Next base: position 16,758 of record PVJN01027552.1, read on the forward strand.
TGGTGGGTTGCGTGCAGCCGGATGATCTGCACTATTACTCCTATCTCGTTTCTCGTATTTCAAAGCAAAAATCGCTTGCTCGACTGTTCTTAACTCAAAAATCTCGTATGTTAGGGTATTCGTATCTCGAGGTACCACTGTATATTACTCATAAGCATAGATAGATAAATATGGAAATGCTTAAAATAATATAATGTAAGAGATTTAATAATATATAAAAATATAATCATTCAGAGTTTATTCCAAGATTTAAGGTTTATTTAATATTTGAAAATCAGGTAATATAATAAATCATATTGAAAAAATGAAAGGAAAACCATATTATTATTAGTAGATACAATAAAAGTATCTGACTAAAGTTGGGATCCTTTTGTCAGAAAAAATATATTCTCTTATAAATTTAAGAATAAAAATTTTATATCACCTAGGGGTATAATCAAGAAAATTAAAAGTATATGTCAAGACAAAAATTTGTATACAGTTGTTCCAAGCAGTGTTATTCCTAATAGTAAAACAGTGAAACCATATGCCAATCAGTGTATGAACAAATAGACAAATTGTGGTATATCAAGTAGACTGTTATTTAACTATAAAAAGAAGTGAAGTACTAACATATTACAACACAAATGTGCCTCAAAAAATTGCTAAATAAAGAACAATACATAAAAAACTACATATTGTATGATTCATTTTATGTAAAATTTCCAGATGGAAAAAATTCACAGATACAAATTTCATTACTGGGTGCCATATGCTATGGGTGAGGATTAATTGTTTAAAGGGATGGTATTCCTTTTGGGATGATGAAAGCATTCTAACAATATATAGTGGTAATGATTGCATTACTGTGAATATACTAATAACACTGAAGTGTGAATTTTATGTTATGTAAGTTATATTTCAATAAAGTTGTAATACTTTAAAAATTGCATTTCATTGTATTAACAATAAACACGTGGAAGCCAAAATTAAAAACATAATACCATTACAAATTCTATAAAATAAAATGAAACACATGGATATTACTTAAAGCATATACCATATCTGTTTAACAAAATACTGAAGAAACAAATTATAAATATGCCCAAGTAAATGAAGAAACCATGATTGTGGATTAGAAGATTAAACATAGTAAATAAATCAGTTATTACCATATTAATCTATTTCTACCAAAATAGCAGCAACATTTATTTTTTTGTAGAAACGGGCAACCTTTTTATAAAATGCATGTGTTAAAGCACAGGCCCTACAGAAACTAAAATAATGTGTTGAACAGAACAGTACCTTCACAAAGATGTTCACGACATAATCCCAATATCTGGGAATATGTTAAATTGAGTGGAATAAGAGAACTAAAGTTGTAGATGGAAATAAGGTTGCTAATAAGCTGACTTTGAAATGCAATTAGTACATGTCACAGCAATGGAGTACCTGGATATTTATCTCAGAGAAAGAAATATTTATGTTCACACAATATCTGTATGTTAAAATTTCCTAGAAATTGATTTGTTATATCCCCAAACTGGAAACATCCTAGATGTCCTTAAACAGGTTCATCCTATCTAATAAAAGAGTAATATGCAAATTAACCATCATTCAGCTATACCCACAAACCATGCCCACAAACTACACCCACCAGCCAATCAGGAGCGAGTATGCAAATTAATCCCAACCAAGATGGCTAGAACTACAGAGAAAACAAGAGGGAGGTTTGGGTTCCCTGGAAATGGAGGAAGCCAAGCTTTCCACACACCCTGGAGGGCCCAGGCCTCCACGGAAGATTAAAAAGTTTCAATTAGAGAAGATAAATAAACCCCAGGGCCACCGCTTGGGTCACCAGGGGGCGTGGCCAGCCTGCAAACCACCACAGGGCCCTCACCCAAACCCACCCTGATCTTGAACACCCTTCATGGAAAACCAACCCCCCTTACACCAGGCCTCTATCCTATCTAATAAAAGAGCAATATGCATATTGACCATCACTCCGACACACAAGATGACTGCTCCCATGGGGTCTAAAGATCCTGCCCCCATGTGGACTCAAGAGCACCACCACAATATCGCCAACATGGGAAGGAAGTTGGGAGGGACCAAGCCTGCAAGGGAGGGCAGTTAGAGGTGACTAGGTTGGCAGAGGAGTGTAGTTGAGGGTAACTGGGCCTATAGAGAAGGGCAGTTGGGCAGAACCCAGGCCTGCAGGAGATGGCAGTTATGAGTGACCAGGTGTGCAGGGCAGGACATTTAGGGGCAAACAGGTTGGCAAGGGAGCAGTTAGGCATCAATCAGGCTGGGAGGGGAGTGGTTAGGGGGTGATCAGGCTGGCAGGCAGAAGTGGTTAGAGGCAATCAGGAAGGCAGGCAGGTGAGCAGTTGTCAGCCAGCAGTCCTGGATTGTGAGAGGAAAGTCTGACTGTCCATTTAGGCCTTATCAGGATCGAGCCTAAACAGGCAGTGAAAGAACCCAGATTGGAGAGGGTGCAGGCTGGGCTGATAGACACACACCCTGCCTCCCTCCCTCCTGCCACCCCTGTGCACGAATTCCATGCCTTGGGCCTCTAGTATATAAATAATCTATGGTAAATGTATACTAAGGCATATTACTCTGCAATAAAAAGGAGCTATGTAGATACAGTAGGTAATAACATAAACTAATACTCAGGAATTGTTCTAAGGAGAGAGAGAGAGAGAGAGAGAGAGAGAGAGAGAGAGAGAGAGAGAACCTCATAAAACTACATTGTACATTAAGATTCCATTTCAAATGATGGAATGTCAGACATTAATAACAGATTCATATTAAAGTAGAGACAGGACAAATAGGAAAGACATGCTATGATTAAAGGAAGACATGAGGGATTTTTATGGTTTTGGAACTGTTTAGGATCATCCTATATAATAAAAGGCTAATATGCAAATTGTCCCCATGGGTGGGAGTTCCAGCAACCAGGAGTTAGGTGTGTGCTGACCACCAGAGGGTGGTGTGAGACATGGAGGGCATCGGCGATACAATGCTGGCAGTGGGCAGCAGTGGAGACACTGCTGGACTCAATGGGTCCCAATGAAAGCAGGATCACAGCAGGATGGTGGAGCATGTGAGTGGGTAGCACCAGGCCAAGGCAAGAATGGGGTTCCCAATCACCCAATTGGTCGCCCTATAGATGGGTCCTGATTACCAGGCCTAGAGACCCTACTCATGCTTGATTTTTGTGTGCAGGGCCTTTAGTGATTACATAAATGATAAATTGTACAGAACTTAAGACATATATACATACAAACACAAGCACAGAGGAGTATAATTACAACTGAGGAGCTCTGGTCAGGTGGCTCACTTGGTTAGAGCATTGTCACATGCACAGAAAGATTTTGGTTTTGATTATCGATTAGGGTAAATACACAGGTTGCAGGTTTGATTCCTCATCAGGGCACATATGAGAGGCAACTAGTCAATCTCTCTCACATCAATGTCTTCTCTCTCTCTCTCTCAAAAATAAATTTAAAAAAATCCTCAGATGAGGAGTAAATAATAAATGAATAAATAAATAAATCTGAAGAAATGTGAATAAGATATTTGCATTGTGTTAATAACCTAGTTATAATAACAACCTGGTTGTGATAATATAGTGTATTTTTGTTAAATGTTATATTGGGTTAAGACCCATTCTTTCTCATGGCCTCACTTTAATTAAATTAATTAATTTCAACTGCCAAATAAGGTCATATTTTGTGGTAATGGGGGTTAGAACTTCAATATTAATTTTAGAATGCACAATTTAACCCATAAAGAGTTTTCTCTGTGGCCTCTCAAAATGTATGCCCTTCCTACATACTAAATACATTCACCCATCATAACATTACCAAATGCTTAACCCATTTATTAAAAATGCTAAGTCCAGCCGAGACCGGTTTAGATCAGTGGATAGAACGTCCGCTTGCGGACTGAAAGGTCCCAGGTTTGATTCCGGCTGGGGGCATGTACCTTGCTTGCAGGCACATCTCCACAGTGGGGTGTGCAGGAGGCAGCTGATTGATATCTCTCTCTCATCGATGTTTCTGACTTTCTATCTCTCTCCTGTAAAAAATCAATAAAATATATTTTTTAAAAAATGCTAAGTTCAAAAATCTCATCTAGATGTCCGTTCAAATTTCCAAATACCATTATCTAAGACACCTAATTCAGTTATGGATGAGACTTGGGTATGGATTATATGGAGTGAAATTCCTCTATATCTGTGAATCTTTGAAACTAGATAAGTTATCTATTTTCTGAGTAGGGGAGGGGTGTGACTGGATAAAGAAGGTGAATGAATTAACAAAAAAACATATATGTATACCCCATGGACTCAGAAAATGGTTTGGTGATAAATATTACTTTAATATTGAAGTAATGCCAATATTAAAATATTTTAATAAAAATAAATAAATAATTCAATGGTAAGACCAGCATAAAATATACATTCTCATTTTAAAAGAAATTCTAGCCTTAGCCAGTTTGGCTCAATAGATAGAGCTTCAGCATGTGGACCAAAGGGTCCCTGGTTCAATTCCCATTACATACCTTGGTTGCAGACTGCTCCGGCTCAGGCCCGGGTCAGAGCTCCTGCAGAGGGCAGTCAATTGATGTGTTTCTCTCACATCAATATTTTTCTGTTCCTCTCTCTCTAAAAATCAATAGGAAAATATCCTCCAGTGATGATTAAAAGAAAAAAAAATCTAAAAGGATTAAAAGGGCAAAATTGGGCCATGGTTCTTTAGTAAGTTCCAAAACCCAACCAGTCAAATTCTAGTAGATTACAAGGCCTTAAACTTAGAGTAATTTTCTGTGGCTTGTTGCTATCTTCTGGGACCATGTGGTGGGCTCCTCGATCCTGGGCTCCAACCTCTGGGAGCCCCAAGATATAGTCATCCCAGGCCTTTGTACCTAAGGCTTTGCCTAGTAGTCTTTCTTCCTTTCTTCATTTGGCTGAGTCTCTGTCACTTCAGTGTAGGTGGGCAGTGTCTCTGCTAGAATAAAATTCAGAGTGACCTGTGAGTCTTTCTGGCATGTCCAGAAAATTCAGACATTAGATAAAAGGATTTTGCCCAGATCCTTCTTGGAGAATTCCTGGTTTCTGCTGAAATAATTGATTGGATCCATAAGTCTTATTCAATCTCTTTAGCAAATAGTTTTTTTCAGGCACATCTTTGCCCTGGGTCTAGATCAAACCATCTAGATGCTGAATTTTTTTTCAAATCATCAAGTGATAGTTCCTCTTTAGCCTATCAGTTCATTGCATTTTCTGTTAAAGACCAAATTTCACCATCCACACTGTGATTGTAAATCTCTGTTAAATATCCAAGTTCTTCACGTATTTACTCAAAAGTCAAACTTTTTACTATAATGTGTACATTAGTTGAAGGTCAAGAATGTCATATTTAAGAGAGATATTGAAAGTAGCAATGTTTATGTGAATTTTCCTGTTAGATGCTAAATTTAACTAGGTATGTACAAATGATAAAAGCAACTGAACCAAAAAATCAAATTGTTCATACTCATTTCTTTTATCCTCTGGACAAAACTTTGTACTGGATAATGCTTTGTACTAAATATGGGCTTAGAAATGCTTGTTTAGAAATCAAGAAAGTTCTCTGACTTTTATGGTTTTTAATCCCAATGTCTGTGATAAAGAGGTTACTCTAATCATCTTTAAAATCAAATAAACCCAAAGAGGAAAGAAGTGCACTTGCAGAATCTTTTGAATAATAACAAAAAATGCCCTCTATTTGTATCATCGTTTAAAATTTACAAAAAGTAATTTTCATATGTGAGATTTCATATTAATTTCATAAATTGCAGTAGATATGTACAATATAGGAAACCATTCCTATTTCTTTCATGGGTAATGACTTATGTGTCCAAATTTTCAAAACTCCCCATGACATAGAAAGAAAACAGAGCTCATATTGTAACTCAGGTCTTATGACTCAAGTACAGTGACCCTTTTCATAGCTTGTTTTCTGTGCAACCTTCCTCAGCATGGATTCCAACACAACAATGTTTTAAATGTTTCAAAGGACTTTCTAAACTGACCTGATGAAGTTCATAAACAAAATGAGGAAACTACTTACCTAATTTTGAAATAATGTATATAATGCTTTTAATTATATAGATGAAAAATAAAAGTAAGTTACAATGAAATAATGTTAATGTATCTGAAGAAATTAGATAGTTGCATCAATATGTAGAATAACCATAAATGCAGATTGAAATAAATTTATTAAACTGAAGAATCAAAATTTTCTTGATGGTAAGTAATTATGGGCAATATTCCAAACAAGGCAAAGTAAATTTTTCTAAGATATATACACTAGTTGTATTTGAGGGAATTTTGCTGTATATTAATATTCAGCTATATTACTTAGTATCTTTAAATGAACTTTGCATCTACTTGAAAGTCGATAGGGAGCGTGACCATTACTCAGAGTGTATCTAACATCCCTGGCCTTTGTTCAGTACATGCCAATAGAACACTCAAATGTTATGGCAAGCAACACTGTCCCCTGAATTTCATAATGAGCCCTAGATCCTGATAATCTACTCTATTGTGCATCCCTGAACACAGCATTTGGCAATAGGCATACTGACTGGGAGCTTCAGAAGCTGCACATTTCTTCCAATAAAATAGTAAATACTCTTGGAATTTGCATATTCTCCCTATGTTTTCCCCTGAGAACTACTTTTGAAACAGTTTATGACGCTCTGCACTGCACTCAAGCAGCTTGCTTTTGCAGGAAAAACAATGAAAAAAGGATAGGCATAGATTTTCCTTTCCAAAATTATACTATGTCACATAAATAAATTAACAAATTTTAGTATCATTCAATAAGCTTTTATTAAATTATCAAATATCAACCATCTGAATACATAAAATTATGAAATAGTTAAAAAATGATTATAATCCAGGCAATTAAGCGTACTCATTCATAAGTATCTCAAAGATGGAAGCTTTTATTATTAATCTATGTAGGAGCTAACTCACGTCCTACAGTCAGAGTTATGGTGACAGGCCAAGATATCATTTGCAGAGACTACCAACCACAGCTTCTGTTATTGCATGTGTCAAAATATCCCAGTGGGATGGAAGATTTATTAGAATGTTCTTTTTAGATAAAACCCTGTTGTGAATCAAATTAGTCATTTTGTATTAAATAGTATGTTAAGCAACAATTCTGGAGCTACTTAAAAGTTATTACTAAGACACATGTCACATATTTTCATAAATTGGAGTGTCAATAAACTAAAAATAAGTGGAAAATGTATTTAAGTTGACTTTTAATTGTTTAATATTATTTGATTTTCATTCAATCTTACATCTTATTTTACTCATGCTGCAAACCTTTTTTATAGCTTCAAAATAAGTATCTTTCTTTTTGATCTATTGAATTTTTTTAAGAATTTCAATAATAGATGTGTTTATTGGTGATGAATGGTCCTACAAATTCTCATATTTACTTCAGTATTTTGTATGCGTATCTAAAGTCTACATCTAGAGGAACAGACCAAGAGAGCTTAAGCAGTGTTAGTAATCCCTATTTGTCACTGGGCCCTTGAATGTTTTCACAAAATGTGATGAATGAGAGGGATAACAAAGAAAGGCCCCAGGTTCTCCAAGGGAGGATCAACTCAGTAGATAAGTGATGGCCCAGATCTCCCTGTGGGCTTCTCTGAGACTGAGGTTTGAAGCCTCTGTAACTTTTCATTAGAAACTAAGCAGGTAACTTCTGGCCCTTGATCTTCTAATGAAGCACAACATTTGTGCACGGTGGATTTTCTATTTTGGTTTAATTAAATCACAAGAGTCCAAATGTGCACACAAACACATACAAAGATACATAAGCATTTGAAGGTTTATGAAACAAAAACTTTCCTATTTAAAGTTAATAAACGTTTAAAGTGGATTAAAGAAGTTTTTAAAGTATGTATTTATTATTATAAAAAAGGGCTATAGTTTAACACGGCAATCGATACTTGAGGGACAGTAGAGGACCTATGAAAAATCTCATAGCTGCTTACACAATTCCACCAACAAAAACAGACTTTAAAAATATGTTTGGAGATTCTATTGATCTCACACATATTCAAAAGTGACCCTAAAACAAACACATGTTTTCTACCTCCTAACTAAATCACTTTGACACTCCATTTACTTCAGTAATCTTAAAAACACACCTTACAAAGTTACAATTCATTATATCTGTGATTGCTTGATATGGAGGATCTCTGGGAATGGATTCACTTAACATCTGGGAAACATCAGATCATTAGTAGAAATAAAATATTGATGAGTCCCTGAGTGTTCAACATGGCTGGACTTCACAGGCCCATGGACAATTACAAGACCGATTTTATAGATGAGTACACATATGCACATTGATCATTGTTTGATACCTTTGTAATACTTAATGTCATTGAAAACTATTACAGTTGTTTAATAATTTATTTTTCTGACTCTCCCATGTTAGGTTGTGGGTCCCATATTAGCAAATACCTTAATTTCTTATACCCCGTTTGATCCCTCAACCTAGAATATAGTAGGTGCTTAATAAACATGCTTAAATAAATTAATAATGGGTATGTATGGAGTGGTGAGATACTTTTATTGGAAATTATGACCATGATTTGTTGAGGCTACTTGGTCCTACAAATGTTGTTGGTTTGACTCAGCCATATTCAGTTAGACCTTAGAGGAATTACTCTTAAAGATAGACTGGCTGAGGAGTCTACCAGTTCAGTTAGATTGTGCTAAGAAAGATTAATATCTCATCACAGTCTCCATTAAACTTGCCACAGACTTCGGAGCAACCTGACATTAAACAATGATGCTGTTGGAATTCTGACTTGGCTGTCATGGTGGCTTAGAATGATTGCTTTATCGCAGCTGCAAAGGAGATGATAGGAGAAAGAATGATCAGGGCTTTTTGCCTCATATATTGCTGTCATAGGAGAAGAGAAACTTTTCTCTTAAATTAGTTATAGTTTTTCAGGAAACATTCTGAATAAAACTTTCTTCATTGAAAAATATATACAATTTTTATTTTAATTATTTTTTGCTAAAGCAATAAAAGCTAAAGGTCCCAACATCATCATTTTGTGCTATTATACTTGGCAAATACATGACCTCTGAATGTCTTGAAAATAGGAAAGAAACTAAATGTTTTATAGAATCAAAATGAAACAAACCAGCAGTAGCACAGTCCAGATTTTAGCAAATCATTAGGAACACTTTTAACTACTCTGTGTGTTTTATTCTCTTTCTCTCCAATAGGGAAAGCTGTCTGGAACTCAATAGGACATCCAAGGTCTACTATCTTCATCTGCTTGTTACTTTTCAAAGTAACCCTAAAAAACAAACAAACAAACAGAAACAAATCATCAACAAGATGTATTTCAAACCTGACATAATTCTGAGTAGGACATGAACATTTCAAATACATATTTACTAGTACCCTACAAAATCAATCTCATGTTGGGTTATTCAGACATGTAGATATCAGTAAGTATATTAAGCTAAATAAAACAAATTCAGTAAGTATAATTGAACTTTGAGTTCCTAGACATAGATTAACCCATAAATATAAATTTACAAACTACACTCTTGTTAACTTGGTCTCCCTCTTATCACACACAAAAAAGAAATACTCGTTTGCCCTGACTGGTGTGGCTCAGTGGTCAGAGTGTCAGCCCTGTGCAATGAAGGGTCTCAGGTTTGATTTCCAGTCAAGGGGTCAAGAGCACATACCTGGTTTTCAGGTTTGATCCTGGCACTGGTTGGGGCTCATGCAGAAGGCAACCAATTGCTCTCTCTCTCTCCCTTCCACTCTCTCTAAAAAACAATGGAAAAAATATCCTCAGTTAAGGATTAAAACAAACAAACTTTTACGTTTAAAAACTCACATTCTGGTAAACAAGATGATTATTATTACTTTATTTTTTGGCTTATGTTGGAACTAGAATCTTCAGATTATCACAGTCTATAATCATTTACTCTGAATTTGTCTTTAATAAGAAAGTTCCAAAATAAATTATTTCCTTAATAGATTTTATTATGGGATAAATGAGATACATTTGCCTACTCTCAGTAATTACAATTTCATTTTAAATCAATAAATTGCTATACATCTTATCATAACAGATTTATACATGAATTAATCCCCCAGATGTTAATCATCCTGGGGAACATATAAAATTGGACATAAAAATTGAAAATAGAACTATGTATTATGGTCATTATAATAAAAAGCAGATAACACTGAGACTCTCTGATCAATCAACTAGTCACTCTGTGCTACTCTACCTGTAACAGCAGCTAACAGCATCATTCATAAAGTGATTCTAAACTGAATATTTTTAAGATATGCTAAAAACCCTGAAGTAAGCATTCTTTGCATTAAGTCTATTTGTAAGGTGCAAGAAGAGAAAAGGGCATATTTAATGTCTTATTGTTATGAAATACTAGTAAGAGCTGTAAATTTGAATAGTTAGGGGAAGTTAGGTTAATTTGGAGAATAACTAATTAGTGACCTCTTCTTGTCACATGATCTTATTTGTTTTCATTCAGTAAATATCTACTCTAAATCCATAATACTCCCTGCCCCCTCTTATTCATCATGTCACTTATAGTGCTCTTTGTAATAATTGTTCCCCTATAGACAAATACCTTTTTATTTTTGTTCTAAATTTTAGTTCTTTTATCATCACTTTCTTAATATGTACTTAGATTTTATAATGATTCAGTGAGTGATTTATTAAGTTTTTATTAGCCTGCTCTATGGCAACAATGTTTTTATTTTATTTTATTTTACTTTATTTTATTTTATTTTATT
>PVJN01027553.1:0-27570 GCA_004026805.1 Lasiurus borealis
ACCCTACAGTTCATCATCCATGTAAAGCGTTTGGTCCAGTGGATAGAGCGCCGGCCTGTGGACGGAACGGTCCCAGGTTTGATTCCGGTCAAGGGCACACACAGGCCCAGGTTTCCTGCTCCATCCTCAGTGGGGGGCGTGCAGGAGGCAGCTGATCAATGATTCTCTCTCATCATGGATGTTTCTCTCTCTCCCTTCCTCTCTGAAAGCAATAAAAACATGTGTTGTTTTTTTTTAAGAGTGTACAACTCGGTGGTTTTGGTGTATTTCCAGATACCCTACAACCATCCATCTTGGAGCACTTGCCCCAAAGAGAACTCAGTCCCCCCAGCCCTCACCCTCTCACCCCGCCACCCGCCATGTCCGGGCGCCCTCAGCCACCCCTACTGGGCGCCAACCGCCCAACCTACCTGGGCAGCAGCGGCTGGAGGTCCTTGCAGCAGGGACGGGCCCACTGCTGTCCAGGGCCACCGCCAGGAGCTGTGCGTGCGTGTGCGCCCCGAGAAAGGAGCCTGGGAGAGCCCAAACCTGGGCACCCCCAAACCTGGATTGTTCCTTCCTTACACAGAGGCCCCAGGCCGCCCTTCCTGGGACCCGGGAGGACGTGGGCGAGGGACTCTCCAGCTGCAGGCAGGGCTTTAAGGACCTGGGCGGTGCCTGGGGGACCCCCGGTGGTGCTGGGTCGCAGCGGGGTGGCTCTGGCTGTCGGGGGTGCAGGGTGTGCGGCCTCGAGTGGGTGCCCCGCGCTCCTTCCCAAAGTGCGCGCCCCGCCCCCGAGGGAGGAACGGGCCGGCGCAGCGGGCGGGGCGGGGCGCGCGGGGCGGGGCGCGCGGACAGGGGCGCAGCGGGCGGGGCGCGCGGGGCGGGCGGTCCGGGCGGGGCCAGGGGCGCAGCGGGCGGGGCGCGCGGGGCGGGCGGTCCGGGCGGGGCCCGGGGCGCAGGAGCGCACGCCCCCCGCCGCGGCCCCGCCCCGAGCATCCCGCTGCGCTCGGGCGATCGGGCGGCCCGTCGGCGCCGGAGGCCGCGCGCCATGGCCGCTGCGAGGCCGCCGCCGGTGGCGGAGCTGCTGGCCCGGGCGCGGGCGGCCTTCCGGGCGGAGTTCGGGGCCGAGCCCGAGCTGGCGGCGGCGGCGCCCGGCCGCGTCAACCTCATCGGCGAGCACACGGACTACAACCAGGGCCTGGTGCTGCCCATGGTGAGGGCGCCGGCGGCGGCGGTGGCGGGGGGTGGACGCGCGCCCCGGCCGCCCCGTCGGGAAGGCGCGCCAGCGGGCGGGGAGGGGGGCGCGCGGGGAGGCGCCGGGTCCCCCCGCGTGGACTGTGCGCGCTCGGGCCGCGCCGCCGGCGAGTCCGGGGGCCGAGCACGTGGGAGGGACCCGGGGACGGGACTTTCCTCACGTAGGAAGGGAGGGAGGAAGTAGCCTGGAGGGGTGGGGGGTGGGTGCGCCTCTGCGCTCCGGCTCGCCCTCCTCTGTGGACGGCTGGCTGGTCCTGACCTCAAAATGTGGGGCGCCCCCCGCCCCGTCCCCCGAGTGCTGCAGACTCTGGCTTCCAGCAGGCGCTGCAGACCCTGCGAGAACTCGCCCCGAGCCTGCAGCTCGTGCAGAGCGCGGACCGGCCCAGAGAGGGCTAGCGGTCTGCCCAAGGTCACACAGCGCGGGCTGGGGGGGCTTCTTTCCACCCCTCCCCCCTGCAGCTTGGCCAGTGTGGGGGGTACAGCACATCTGAGGTTGCCCCCCCACATGGGAAGGCATCCATGGAGCTCCTGAGTCTTTTTCCTTTTGCGCTCGGCGCTCCGCTCCACGGTGCCCACAGCTGGGCGCCCACGTGGAGGGCAGAGTCCAGCTGTGCTCTCTGCACCGGTCCCGCCCCCGGGAATCCAGCGGGCAGGGCCTGAGCCTCCCTCCACCACCACCACCATCCTGCCCCCAGGCCAGCTCAGCCCACAGGCCTGAGACTCTGTTCTTTCCCTGTTGAGCCTGGAGGTCCGGCTCCTGGTTGCCCGCCATCCCTCGGGGCTGGAGTGTGAGGGGGGCGTCCGCCCCCCATCAGCCGGCGGGAGCCCGGCCTGCCCTTTGTCTCCACTGCCCTGCCAGGCTCTGGAGTTGGTGACCGTGATGGTGGGCAGCCCCCGGGCAGACGGCCTGGTCTCCCTCCTCACCGCCTCCGAGGACGCCGACGAACCCCGGCGGCTGCAGTTCCCCCTGCCCACAGCCCAGCGGTGCCTGGAGCCCGGGACCCCCCGCTGGGCCAACTACGTCAAGGGCGTGATCCAGCACTACCCAGGTAGGGGACGACCCGGGCCTGGGTCAAGTTCAGGAGCCTAGGGCAGCACCGCCTCTCGGCCGTAAAGCCCGTGAGCTCACCTAACCCCACTAGCTCTCACCCTCCAGCTCCTCCATCTGCACCTCCCCGAGGTGGGCTTGCGGGAGAGGGCACCCCATTGTCCAGACGGAGAGTCTGACGCCCTGAGAGGGTCCAGACCTGGCCCTGGGTTCCCTGTGACATGATTGGAGGAGTCGGGATTCAAACCCCCTAAACCGGGCGCACGGGTAATGACTGGGTCCCAGGGACCTCGGGGTGGCAGGATGGGGAGCCGTGGGTCCCTCGGCCCAGCAGGTTGGTGGCCTTGGACGATTGAGACCCCTTCCTGGAAGCGGTCACTCGGAAAACCAGTACCCGCCCATCGTCCCTGGCGGCCCCGCTGACCCCCGCCCCTCGCTTCCCCCGCAGCCGCCCCGCTCCCCGGCTTCAGCGCCGTGGTGGTCAGCTCCGTGCCCCTGGGCGGCGGGCTGTCCAGCTCGGCGGCCCTGGAAGTGGCCACGTACACCTTCCTGCAGCAGCTCTGCCCAGGTACCGCCCAGCACCCGCTCCCCCCCAGGTCTCCTGTGGGTGGCCGCTTCTTCTCTGGCTGTGGCCCTGGGGAGAAGGGGTGTGGCAGGGACCCCACCTGCCCCTGGCACCCTCTCATGGGCCCCCAGCTCCCCATCTCACCCTGTGCCACAGACTCGGGGACCGTCGCCGCCCGGGCGCAGGTGTGCCAGCGGGCGGAACACAGCTTCGCAGGCGTGCCCTGCGGCATCATGGACCAGCTCATCGCTCTGCAGGCCCAGGAGGGCCACGCGCTGCTCATCGACTGCAGGTCAGGGGCTCCTCCCCCTCCCACCCCCCCACCCCGGCTCCTCTACTTCTGAGCACGGCATGTCCACGCCGGGGCACGCAGGCCGACCCCGGGCCTTGTCACCTCTGCCCCGACTCCCTCCCAGGTCCCTGGAGACGAGCCCGGTGCCGCTGTCCGACCCCAAGCTGGCCGTGCTGGTCACCAACTCCAACGTCCGCCACGCGCTGGCCTCCAGCGAGTACCCGCTGCGGCGCCGCCAGTGCGAGGAGGTGGCCCGGGCGCTGGGCAAGGAGAGCCTCCGGGAGGTGCAGGTGGAGGAGCTGGAGGGTGAGAGCTGGCCGGGGGGGCCGTCTGTCCGGGAGCTAGTGGGGGGCCCCCTGCCGGGGCTGCTGGGGCCTCATCCCCAGGACCCCTGCCATGCTCTGCCCACTCCCCAGACACTGTTAGCTCAGGGCTCCAACCTCAGCGGGGCTGCTGGCAATCTTCATACCGTTATTCCTAACCGTGAGGATTGTAGTCGAGAACAGAGTGAGTGAGCAGGAGAGAGAGCCGTCAGCATGTGAGGGTATTTCCTCCCGGTGCTTCTGTACATCGGCATCTCCCTAGTGAAACCCCTCTGAAAAGTGTTTTTCCAAGATGAAAATTGTCCCTCTCTCCCTTTAAAAAACGTAACATTATTCTATGCTATGAAAGGCCCATCCACCTGGCTTTCTTTCTTTTTTTTAAAAAATATATTTTGTTGTTTTTTTTTACAGAGAGGAAGGGAGAGGGATAGAAAGCCAGAAACATCGATGAGAGAGAGACATCGATCAGCTGCCTCCTGCACACCCCCTACTGGAGATGTGCCCGAAAGCAAGGTACATGGCCCCCAGACCGGAATTGAACCCGGGACCTTTCAGTCCGCAGGCCGACGCTCTATCCACTGAGCCAAACCGGTCTCGGCCACCTGGCTTTCTTAAAGCTATCTAACATTCTGGCACCCAGCTACATGGTATTCACTTCATTACTTTTTTTATAAAAAAAAAAACTTTTAAAAAATATATTTTTATGGATTTTAGAGAGGAAGGGAAAGGGAGAGGTCAATAGAAACATCAATGAGAGAGAAGCACAGAACGGCTGCCTCCTGCACGCCCCCTACTGGGGATCCAGCCTGCAACCTGGCATGTGCTGGAATCGAACCAGGGACCCTTCAGTCCTCAGGCCGCCGCTCTATCCACTGAGCCACACCGGCTAGGACTTTAACCACTGGATGATAATAGTATCTCACACTGCGACGAACAGTTTAGCCGTGTCCTTCTCTGCATTCTCCTTTTCTTAGGATTAGAGTCCCGGGAGCATACATGGCCAGGGAGGGGGGTGGGGGTGGGGGTGGGGGGTAGGGGGAGACTGCTGGCTCCTGGTGTGCCCCCTGCCCTTGCCTGCGCCTCTCCCATCCCCCGCTCTGGAGCCTCAGCCCTCGGAGCCTCCATGTGGTGCCAGGCAGGCAAGGGATTTCTCCCTCCTGCTCTCCCTGGGACTCTGAACTGCTGGATACGAGCACCCACGTGTGCCAGGCGCCCTGCCGGGAGCTCTGCAGGTGCCAGCCCACCCGGGCCTGAGCGCCCCCCCCGCCCCCATCGAGTGGGTGCCGCCCCACTCTAAGTTGAGGGGAGGTGCTGGGAGCTTGGTGACCAGCCCAAGCTTCTACCCAAGGGCCTTGCCAGAGCCAGGCCTCCCCCTGGCGGCTCCCCCAACCCCTGGAGCCATGGTGCCCTGGCCAGTGGGTGGTGCGTGGGCTGACCCCTCTCCTCTCCAGCGGGCAGAGACCTGGTGAGCAAGGAGGGCTTCCGGCGGGCGCGGCACGTCGTGGGCGAGATCAGGCGCACGGCCCAGGCAGCGGCTGCCCTCGGCCGCGGCGACTACAGAGCCTTCGGCCGCCTCATGGTGGAGAGCCACCACTCGCTCAGGTGAGGCCCCGGGCACCGGGCACCGGCTGTCCCCGGGTGTGGGGGTGCGGGGGTGTGTGGGGGCTGGTCCCAGGCCCACCCCGCGTCTGTGCTGCAGGGATGACTACGAGGTGAGCTGCCCGGAGCTGGACCAGCTGGTGCAGGCCGCGCTGTCCGCGCCCGGGGTCTACGGCAGCCGCATGACGGGCGGCGGCTTCGGGGGCTGCACGGTGACCCTGCTGGAGGCGGCCGCCGCTCCCCAGGCCATGCAGCACATACAGGTGGGCGGATGGACAGACGCCGGGGCGAGGGGAGGGGGGGCGGTTCCCAGGACCCCGTCCGCCCAGCTCAGCCTCTGCCTCTCCCACAGGCGCAGTATGGCGGCACTGCCACCTTCTACCTCTCCCAGGCGGCCGCCGGTGCCCGGGTGCTGCCCTGCTGAGCTGCCCCGCGAGCCAGGAAGCTCCGTGCCGCTGGCGCCTGCCCCCACCCCGCACCGGGGTCCCCTCCGCACCGGGATCCCCAATAAACTCGTGCCTCAGACCTCAGCACCCTGGAGGTGGTGTGTGCGTGGCCGTCGGAGAAGGGGTGTCGGGGCAGGTCCTGGCAGACTGGGTGGGGCGGAGCCGAAGGGCAGCAAACGCTTTTATTATTAAGTGCAGAACAAAGCCGGGTCCGTGCCATGCTGGCCCCGGCTCTTTGGTTACGAAGGCGCTTGGAGCGGGTGGGAGTGGGGCAGACAGAGGGCCTGCCCCCCAGAGGGCACCTACCCCCCAAAGCTCTGGTCCTGTGATCAGCAGGCGGTGGGTGGGGCCAGCGGGGTGGTGGAGCTGAGGCAGCTGGCAGGGGGGGTTGGGGGGGAGGCAGCGAGGACCCAGGTTGGAGGATGCTGGCTGAGGCGGGAGCTCAGGTCTGGAAGAACTGCGGGTCCACCTGGCTGCTGAGGGTCCCGCTGGTGGTCAGCGTCTGGCTCACAAACTCCTGGGTCACGTGCCGGGTGAGGGAGCCGCCGGCCTCCAGGCCCCGGGGCCCCAGGCTCAGCCCGTCTACAGGGGAAGGGGCGTTGAGAGGGGTGCCTGGCTCCCCCCCCCTCTTCCTCCGTTAGCTCTGCCCCCCCCCCCCAGGACAGCCCGTGGCCCCCACCGGCCACTCACCCAGCAGGAAGGGCTCGGCGCTGCCGGTGCGGGTGGTGGTGGTGACGCTGCTGTACTCGCCCGCCAGCGGGTGCTGGTAGAAGCCCGAGAGGCCGCCCAGCTGCGGGAAGGGGCCTGGAGCGGGCAGAGGAGCGCCCTCAGTGGGTGCCGCCGGCCGGTGTGGTCAGAGAAAGGCGGGAGGGGGGGGATGGAGACCGAGGGGCCGGCGGGGGGACCCTACCTCCGTCCTGGGACTCGATGGTGATGATGCCCTCACGCTCTGGCCCGAAGCCCTGCGTGGTCCGGGCCTGCACCTTGAACTTGTAGGGCACGTTCTCCCGCAGGCCGGGCACCGTCAGCCTGCTCTCCGCGCTGTCGCCGTCCACCTGGAAGGTGATGGCTGGCTCTGCGCCGGGGAGAGGCCGTGAGCCTCTGTGGCTCCCTCACCCCCTCCCCTCCTCCCCCCGGCCCCCCGGCCCCGGGGCGGGCGGCACCTCCTCCGTGGGCCCGCTCGCACGTGACCATGTAGCCCAGGATGTCTCCGTCCGGCCTGCGCGGCCGCTCCCAGCTCAGCTGCAGCGAGTCGGGGCTCAGGGCGGTGAACACCAGCGGGCCCGGGGCGCTGGGCGTGCTCAGCGTGAAGGCGGAGCCTGGGGCGGACAGGGAGGGCTGGGTGTGAGTCCGGTGTGTGGGTGAGGGCAGCCCCCGGGTGGGGGTAGGCCACAGGGGGCGCAGCTCACCTGGCAGGGGCAGCAGCGGGCTCTGAGGGTGCACCTGGGACTCGATGGTGATGACGCCCTCGCGCTCAGGGCCCCAGCCCTCCTGGCTCTGGGCCCGCACGCGGAACACGTACGAGTGGTTGGGCAGGAGGTCTTCCACCACCACCGAGGTCTGCGCCGGGTTCGGGATGTTGAACCGGTGCAGCTCACCTGGAGTGGGGGAGGGGGACGGGAGAAGCTTTATTCCTGCTCCTGGCGCCTGCTCCTCACCCCCATCCCCATCCCCATCCCCGGCTGCTGCTAAGACCTGGTCAGCACCCCCCTCCAGGAGTGGCTGGTTTGGGGCCAGCCTGCTCTGGGCTGTGGGTCGGGCTGCACAGGGGAAGGGGGGCCATGAGGTCACCCCGTGTCCTGTGTGTGGCCCGGGTCACGCTGCTGAGAGCATGTCCTTCCCACAAAGGCATCGAGGCCAGCAGAGGGCCTGGGTCCCGGGGCCAATGAGGGAGTCGCCTGGGGAGGCCCCCGGAAGTGGTTGAGGGCTCGGAAGGGCCCAGTGCGGGGCACGGGAGTGAGCCCTCCAGGCTGGGGGGTGGGGCGTTAGTGTGTAAGGGACGTGGGTGGGTTCGGACCCCCGCCCCGTGCCCCCCCTGGTGTCTGTCCACGCGGCCGGGCCCCAGCCCGCCGGCAGCCAGCCTCACCGCCGTTCAGCAGCTGGTACTCCACGCTGTAGCCCTGCAGCGCCCGCTCGCACTGCGGCTCCTGCCAGCTCACTTTCAGGGACGTGGGCCCCAGCGCTGAGAACACCAGGCGGGTGGGCGTGTTGGGCAAACCTGCCGGCAAGCGGGAACCTGCGGACGGAGGCCACGGTCAGTCTGGCTCGGGGGTCGCTGGGCGGGAGGCCTCGTTCCGCTCCCGGCCTCCCTCAGCTGTCACTGACCGCTGGCCCGGCGGTCACTCGCCTGGCAACAGCCCGGTCCAGCCACCCAGCACCTCCCGCCTGTCCCACCTGGGTGGGTGTGGGCCCTGCAAGCGCCGTGAGCCAGCCCCCCACCCCTCGGCTGGCCCCGCCCCTCCTGCCCCAGCCCTGCACCCCCGGGAAGGCGAGGCTGTTAGGCACCAGCTGATGTGGATGGAATGGAGGGGTGCAGGGGCAGTGACTGCGATGGTGTGGATGACAGATGGAGCAGGACAGCTGTGGAGACTCGGTGGCCACGCCGGACTACCTGGGCCCCAAGGGGGCGCTGCTGCCGGCTGCCCAGCCAGGATTATAGAGTCTGGAGAGTCCCTGGAAGGGGGCCACCCCTTCATCTGAGCCCGGCTCCAGGACCCCAAGGTCCAGGACAGCGGAAGCCTGCTCCTCCCGACTTCCCAGATGGGAGGGAGGCCTAGGGCGGGACAAAACAGGAGTGAGGGGCAGGAAGTGTGTGCGTGCGGGAGGGCGGGTAGCGGGGACAGCAGGTGAGGCAGCCCAGGCCTCCGGGAGCCGGAAGAAGGGAGGGGTGAGCCTGGCTGGTGTGGCTCAGTAGCTGAGCATCAACCTAGGAACCAGGAGGTCAAGGTTCGATTCCCAATCAGGGCACAGGCCTGGGGTTGAGGGCTCCATGCCCACCTGGGAGCATGCAGGAGGCAGCCCATCCCTGATTCTCTCTCATCACTGATGTTTCTCTCTCTCTCCTTCTCTCAAATAAATGTAAATGTTTTAAGTTTTAGAAAACACATGAAAAAGAGAAAGGAAGGAGGGCCGGCAGGCGAGGCGGGCTGGCGGGCTGGCGGGCACTCACCTTGCGAGGACAGGGAGGTGAGGGTGGAGTAGTCCCTGGGCAGCGTGGCGCCCGCGTGCTCGGTGCGCGTCAGCGACTGGTAGTCGCTGGTGAGGGTGGAGGTGGTGCTCAGCACGCGGTGGGTCGGGTGCGGGCTCAGGTGCGGGCTCAGGTGGGCGCCGTAGGCCGCGTTGGTGGTGGCCAGCCGGTGCAGGGAGTTGGCGCTGCCCGGGAAGGCATGGTCCAGGCGTCCGTTCACCAGTTGCTCTGCAGGGGAGAGCGGGGGTCACCGGGCAGGCCAGCGCCGGGCGGCCCCGGGGATGCGGGGATGGCCTGCCACTGGGGGCCTCTCCTGGCCCCTGAGAGAGGAGGCCCCGGAACACACAGGTTCCTGCAATTTGGGGGGCTCCAGCCAGGCGCCCCTATGGACAGGCCGAGCCTGCAGAACCGGCTGGAGACGCGTGGTCCCAGCAGCCAGCCCTGTCCTGGGGGTCCTTTGGCTCTGATGGGGGAGAGGGGAGGAAGGGACACCTCCAAGCCCTCGCTCGAACCCCGGCAGGGGCGGGGCTCAGCGAGCTCAGGCTGGGCCCCCAGACTGGGTGGGGGGCCGGTCACCTCCGGGGGCCCAGCCGCCGCCCGCCCCCTCCGCTCCCCCGGCGCCGTCGTCCGGGGGCCCGCGGGGCTCGGTGGCGTCGGAGGAGCGCCCGCTGCTGGCGGACAGGCGCGGGATGACCTCGGGGGGCAGCCGCCACGTGACGCGCCGCAGGTCCAGCTCCTCCCCCAGCAGGGCCTCGAACTTCCAGCCGCCGCCTTGGGAACAACGAAGCGAAGCGGCGTTGGCACCGCCGGGGGCGCGGAGGGTGCGGGCGGGCGGGAGGCGGAGCGAGCGGTCCTCGGGCTCTTGGGGATCCAGGTCGGGGCGGGGAGGGGTGCACGGCGGCCGGCGAAGGGCCTTCTCCCACGGGGGTGCAGGAGGAGCCCCGCCAAGGAGCCAGGGCAGCAGGTAAGGAAAGTCCCCGAGGCCAGCCCTGCTCCCAGCCCCAGTTTCCCTTCCAGGTAATGGGGAGAGCCGTCTCTTTCTGGCCAGCCTCCCAGGGGCAGTTCCCGAAGCCGGAATGTTTGGGGGTGCGGGGAGGGGGGTTAGTAGCAATGGAATTGGGGCTCCTCTTGCCCCCAGACCCTGTGCCCTCTCCAGACGCCCAGGCTGAGGGTCTTTGAGCCCACGCTCTGCCTGGCAGGTCAGGAATGCGGTCCCTGGGCCTGAGGCATAGACAGGGACGAAGGAAAAGACAGCCCCGGAGGATCTGAACTCGGGGCTGGGCATTGTACCCAATTGTACCCATTGCACAGACCAGAAAACTGAGGCACAGAGACCGCAAGTGATGGATCGGAATTCCTGCCGTGGAGCCGGAAGCTCACACTGTGTGTGTGTGTGTGTGTGTGTGTGTGTGTGTGTAGCTGGGAATCCCGGCTGAGGGCGCTTTGCACCGTGAGGGGATGGGGGTGGGGACCAGGAGCAGGGCCTCCGGGCCACGCCTGCCTCCTGCCTCACAGCTCTGTCCCTGCGGGGCCGCCCGGGGTCCTGCCTCCATGGCACAGCTGGTGAACCTTTCATGGCACACGTGTGGAGCACGTTTGCACGGGCCTGCGAGCGTCTGCCCCCAGCAGGCGTCGCCCCGTCCCCACGCACACACCTGTGCGCGTGTTTGCCCGTGGGCCATGGGCTCATTGTCCCTGTCAGACTATTGACCTGAGTGAGAGTTTGACCTTCACGCCCAGAGGTCACGGGCCCCTCTGTTCTCTCCGGACACGAGTGACAGCCCCGCCCTCTCCCCAGGCCCCCGCCTTCCTCTCGGGGTCCCCCCCTCACCGGTGTCGTCGGAGACGCTGGGCCGCTGGCTGCCGGCCGGGGAGCGGAGGACCTCGTCGCTGTACATGAGGTAGCCGTCATAGTCCGCCCCGGCCTGCGCGTCCACGATGGGGACGTCGGGGATGATGGGGACTGCGGGGGGGGAGGAAGGGTGAGCCGGAGGCCTTCCCCTACCCCCCACCCCGTCTCGGCCTCCTGTGCTCCCCGTCTGCTCCCTGCCGCCCCGCCCCCACTCACTGGACATGGGCCGCTTGGGCTGGGTGGCCAGGTTGATGATGGCCTCCCGCTCGGGCCCCCAGCCGGCCCCGTTGCGCGCCTTCACCGTGTAGCGGTACGGCTGCGACTCCCGCAGGTTCTCGATGAGCAGCATCCGCTTCTTGGGGGTGTCCACCAGCACCTTCTTCATGGGCCCGATGGGTCCTGGGCGGGAAAGAGAGCGTCAGAGGGGTGGTCCCGGGCCCGCCCGGCCCCCCGCTGGCCTCTGACCTAGCAGGACAGGAACGGCACGGGGTGGGGGGGTTGGGAGGGGGGCTCTGGGACAGGCTGGGAGTGAGCAATACTGAACCCCCAAGCCCTGAGAACCGGGGCGTGACTGTCGCTGACTCTCCAAAGGGCTCAGCACTGAGTTAAGTGGCAGCATCGGGTCTAGACTCAGGATGGCCCCAAGGTCACCTTTACCAGGTGGTAAAGAGACATCTGTTTCCAACTGGGTGCAGAGGAGGTGGTGGAAAATGACTCTGGCCCTAACTGGTGTGGCTCAGGGGATAGAGCATCGGCCTCCGGACTGAAAGGTCCCAGGTTCAATTCCGGTCAAGGGCATGTACTTTGGTTGCGAACACATCCCCAGTGGGGGGCGTGCAGAAGGCTGATGTATGTTTCTAACTCTCTATCCCTCTCCCTTCCTCTCTGTAAAAAAATCAATAAAATATATTAAAAAAAAAAAGAGCAGAAACCGGTTTGGCTCAGTGGATACAGCGTCGGCCTGCCAACTAGAAGGTCTCAGGTTCGATTCTGGTCAAGGGCATGTACCTTGGTTGCGGGCACATCCCCAGTAGGGGCTGTGCAGGAGGCAGCTGATTGATGTTTCTAACACTCTATCCCGCTCCCTTCCTCTCTCTAAAAAAAAAAATCAATAAAAATAAAAAAGGAAAGAAAATGACTTGGCACGCCCTGATGTCCACCCCGCAAAGGACCAGCTCTGAGGACTCTGATGAAGACCTGTCAGCCTGTGAGGGTCCCTAACTCCAGGGCCCGGCCCCTTGCACCCTCTCAGCTGGTGGGAGCAGGGGAGAGGGTGCCAAGGTGCTCGTGCCCTCGGGCTGGGCCCCCATTCAAGCTGAAAAGCTGGGCACTGAGACCCCAGCCACGAGCTTCTGTCAGGGTGCTGTCACCCCTGGGAGGAAAGGCAGGACTAAGGGCTGTGAACTCGGAATGAGCCGGGAGGGGATGCCGATGCTGAGGCAGCTGTGCGTGGTGTGCCTGGCCGGCAAAGAGCCATGAGCTCGAGGCCCGGCACCATAACCCCGCTGCCCGCTGCCCGCTGCCCACTGCCTGGAGGGCCTGCAGGCGGCTGAGCCTGACCCACGCAGGGGTCACAGGTTAAAGGGACTGACCATGCAGAGGCGAGGGGGCAAGGAGGAAGTTCCTGGTACCGGTGAGGGTTTGGCCCAAACTTCCTCAAACACGTTCTCATCTGAAGGCTGGCAGGGACCCCCCACGCCAGACTGATTGTGCCGGGTGCTCGGGCCGAGGGCCATGGAAAACGTGGCGTGAAATGTGCTAAAAAGCAGGTTTATCTGAAACTCCAGGTGTCCTCTGTTCTTATTTGCTATATCTGGCAACTCCACGCTGCCCGCCCCCCCCGAAAACTAGCCGTTCATGGGGGTGTGGGATGGGGGGAGGTGATGGGAAGATATGTATACATGCAATACATTAATTAAAAAAAATTTTTTTAAAAAAGCTGAAACCGGTGTGGCTCAGTGGATAGAGCGTCAGCCTTCGGACTGAAGGGTCCCAGGTTCGATTCCGGTCAAGGGCATGTGCCTTGGTGGCGGCGGGCACATCCCCGGTGGGGGGCGTGCAGGAGGCGGCTGATCGATGTCTCTCTCTCATCAATGTTTCTAGCTTTCTATCCCTTTCCCTCTCTGTGAAAAATCAAAATATATTTAAAAGAGAAAAGAAAACTCGCCACTCTGGTTCCCTGTATGGGAAGGCACCGCTGCCCCTGAGCCCATGGCACCTGTGTAACCTGCAGCCTCCCTCTCCCTCCAGCTCTGGAAGCTTCTGGGCCTGACCTTTGAATGCCACCACCAGCCTCAAGCAGACCACACGCCTAATGGTGCCTCCTCAGGCGGCCAGCTGGAGGGGCTCACCCGCTGAGCCGGACAGCGTGGTCCCCTCCCCCTTGGGGCCCCTCCCCTGCCAGGGCTGCACCCCGAGAGGCGGCCGGGGGGCCTTACGGTTGTCCTCGTTGACCAGGCCGTAGCAGACCTCATAGGCCGTGATCTCGCCGTTGGTCTCGGCAGGCTCCGCCCAGCTCAGCTGGGTCACGGTGGAGGAGACGACGTTGAAGGCCAGGCGCCCTGGCTCTTTGGGTACTGAGGGTGGGGGGGTTGGGAGGGGCGGGGGCAGAAGAGAGCTGTCAGTGGCGGAAGAGGGGGGATCTGGGAGGTAGGGGCTGGGCATACTGGTCGGTTGGTCGGTCGGCCGGTCGTGTGGAGCCCTCACCTTCCTGGTGGGTGCGGCAGGACACCGGGGAGCTGTAGGGCCCCTCGCCCTGCGTGCCGAAGGCGCACACCTTCATCTCGTAGTCGCAGAACGGGTACAGGTTGGTGAGCTCCACCGAGGGCACCTTGCTCTCCAGCACGTGGGCCTCGGACTCGGCATCGCCCTGGATCCAGTACCGCACCTGCTCCCGGCAGGGGGGGAGGGGGTTCACGGACCTGCCTCCTGTGCCCCAAGGCTCCGAGGGGCTGAGTGACCTGCCGGCTTCACCCAGCAGGGCAGGGGGTGGGGGTTTGGGGGCCTCTCAGGGCAGAGAGGTCACGTCCAGGAAGCAGGGAAGAGTCTGAAAACTCCCTGAGCACAGAGGCTCAGCCCGCTGGGGCCCACCTGCCACGGCTCACTCCCCCACCCCCCGGCCCTCTGGCCCTGGGGAGCCACCTCCCGCGGGGTGGCCAGCCTCACCAGCCCCCACCTCACCACCCCTCGGCCTCACCCGGTACCCCGTGGGTTTGCCGGGAGGGGGCAGCCAGTTGAAATGGATCTTCCGAGACCCGGCGGCCTTGGCATTGGGGTTCTGCGGGGCGCCCAGCACGCTGTGGGAGGCCGGGAATGCCGACTGCGTCTGGTTCTTGAAGGTCAGGTCCAGCTCGTCTGCAGCGGGGAAGTCAGGGCGGGCAGACGGTTCCCACAGCCCCTCACCCAGCAGGAGCTCGCGCTCACCACCAGGGGGCGCAGGAGGCCAGGGAACCCCCAGCTGCCCTGCAGTCTCCCTCTGTGGGTGGCCCCAGGGGTGCTGCCAGGGGAGAGGGGGGTGGCATCCTGCCCAGCTTGTG
Source organism: Lasiurus borealis (assembly GCA_004026805.1). Taxonomy (NCBI): domain Eukaryota; kingdom Metazoa; phylum Chordata; class Mammalia; order Chiroptera; family Vespertilionidae; genus Lasiurus; species Lasiurus borealis. The sequence continues at coordinate 14,085 of PVJN01027553.1, forward strand.
GGGGACCCCGGAGGGTCTTTGGAGACGTGAGGAGGAGGAGGAGGAGAAGGAGGAGGCGGAGGAGGAGGAGGAGGAGGAGGGAGACTGGCAGCCCAGGGAATGTTCCCCATGAGGACGGACATGCCCTCCCCCCCCAGAACCCTCCCTCCTCTCCCATTTCCCCCCACAAGCGCCTCTGGGGGGGCGCTCACATCCAGGAGGCGAAGGACCCCGCAGAAGTAACCCTTTCACCCCTAGAGTGGAAGTCAAAGGGCCTAATCCTGAGGGTTGCGGTGAGCTTAGGGGTGCCAGGTACAATGCAGGATGCTGGGTACGTTATGTCCAATGAGCAGCCAGTACTCTTCTTCTCGGGGTCAGGGTGCCCCCAGGACCACGCGAGGGGCAGACCTGGGCACTGACCTGGGCACTGACCTGGGCTCTGACCTGGGCACTGACCTGGGCTCTGACCTGGGCACGGGCCGGGCGCCCCCCTGTGCTGGGTTCTCCGGGACCCGCAGACCGGGCGCAGCGAGCCCGGCCTCCCTCCCCGCTCCACCGCCACCTGCGCCAAGGGCCCCGGCTGCACGCACCTCGGTCCCCGATGATGACGGTGGCCGCGTGCGGCTGGCCCAGGCGCGCCCCGAACTTGGGGTTGCTGAGCTGCACGGCAAAGCGGCGGGCCTGGCGGCTGCGCAGGAGCGAGTCCACCTCCTGCAGCTCCAGCAGCTTCACCTGCAGCTCCTTCCAGGTCTCCCCGGGCTGGAACAGCAGCTCGCCCTCCGTGGGCACGTAGTCCTGGGGGCGGGAGGGGTCAGGCCGGCCCACGCCCCACATCCACACACAGGGCCCCCCCACATCCACACAGGGCACACACCGCACACACACCGACACACACACCGGCATGCCGTGGCTCCGGCCACACGGCCCCTCCTGGCTCATTCACCCGCCCGGCAGTGTGAGGCGGAGATAGCATTGCCCCCCATTTTATAGTTGAGGAACGGAGGCCCAGAGGGGGGCAGAAACGAGCCCCCCACGTTCACACAGGGAGTTGTGGGGGGGCCAGGACTTGAACCAAGGCTCAGAGACGCCCACAGGCGGGCGCTCCTCCCGGAGGGATTCCAGGCCCCCCACAGTGGCTCTGCAGTCTAGGACCCTGCAGCCCCCAGGCCCTGACCCCAGGTCCTGCCTGCTGGCGGGGTGCTTCTGTCCGCTCCCGCTCGCCACTTGCAGCGCCCCCCGCTTTCCTGAGTGTCCCCCCACATCGGTGCGCGGTGAGGAATCAACGGGAAGGCGTGTGGGGCGGCAGCCCTCACATCCGACCACCAGGTGGCGCTGCAGACCTAACCTTTCCATTCCGGGCACAGCCGCTCGGGCCCACTGTGCCTGCCTGCCTGCCTACCGGGCAAATTCTACAAAAAATAAAATAAAAAATAAAATAATAAAATAATAAATAAATAAAATAATAAAATAAAATAAAATAATAAAATAATAAATAAATAAATAAAACAATAAAATAAAATAAAATAAAATAAAAATAAATAAAAAATAAAATAAAATATAAAATAAAACAATAAAATAAAATATAAAATAAAATAATAAAATAAAATAAAATAAAATAAAAACTACAAACCCAGCGAGTGAGGCAGCGAAGGGGAGAAAAGAGGAGTCACCTGCAAGTCCATTGACGTGGGCTGGCGGGGCTGGGGGGTATGTGTGGAGGGGGGAGGAGGTGGTCTAAAATGTCAAAGTCATGAGACGCCAAGCTGGAAATGGCTCTGCCTTAAAGGAGCCTCAAGACACAGGGCCTCGGGCCGAGGGGCCAGCTCCCTGCTTCCCGGAGTGGGCAGGGCAAGCAAGGACACACCGGGACACGCGAGCCCCGGGAGCTCTGACTGCGGGTGTGAGGTGCGAGTTTGCAGGGATGTTTCTGAGGTGTGGTGCTTGGGTGGCGGTTCTGCAGAAGGAAGGGCCGTGTTCCTGGCAGGAGCCGCGTATGTTTAGGGCCCACGTGAAACCTGCCGCTGTGGAGAGGTCAGCAACGGCGCCGAGGGGCCAGGTTATGATGGCCTCTGGGTGCATAATGATCTGGCCACTCAGGGTGTGTGTGTGTGTGTGTGTGTGTGTGTGTGTGTGTGTGTATACACACACACACACACATATATATATATATATATATATATTAGAGGCCTGGTGCATGGGTGGGGTCCAGCCAGCCTGGCCAGGGGGAGGGGACATAGGCAGTTGGCCAGTCTGTCTGCTGGTGGAACTCCTGGTTGAGGGGACAGTTTGCCTATTAGCCTTTTATTATATAGGCTAGACACCGAGTGGCCAGAGTATGATGTGTCCAGAGATCATCATCATCTGACCACTCAGTGCAGAACTAAGCCAGATTCTCTCTCCCTTCTCCCTGCAGATGTGGAGCTACAGATACATCTGTATCCATACGCATGGATACCTAGATCTGTATAGAAAGAGAGAGAACGCAGGCATCAACAGCTGGTGGATCTATCTAAAGGGCACACATATGCTAATTTTATTAGTTTTTCCCATTTTCCAGGAGGTTTGACTTTTTTTTCAAAATAAAAAGCTGGGAAAGAATAAAAAAATTTTTTTTTTAAATTGTTAAATTCCAAAAGCATCTTTATCAAAGCCTAACAGGACAGCTGGATTCTCTTGTATATTATGGCCCATTCCGTGAGGTTTCTGGACGTACAGATTCCCCTTTGGGATTTTTAGGGGGAGCATTGACTCAGCAACGAACACGGTTCCGACCAATAGAAGGAGGACCCGGATGTGGCCCGGCGGCCGGACCTGCGGAGCGCATGCTCCCTGGGCCCTGTGGACCCAGTGAGACCAGATTCTAGTGTTTTGTTTTGTTTTTCTTTTGCGTTAATTTGTGATTGGAATATTTTTAGTTTTTTTATTTTTATTTTTAAAAAAATATATCTTATTGACTTGTTACAGAGAAGAAGGGAGAGGGATAGTTAGAAACACAGATGAGAGAGAGACATCAATCAGCCACCTCCTGCACGCCCCCTACTGGGGATGTGCTCACAACCAAGATACATGCCCCTGACTGGTATCAAACCCGGGACCCTTCAGTCCTCAGGCCGATGCTCTACCCACTGAGCCACACCGGTTTCAGCTGTTTTTAGTTTCTGAACGCTGGCGATAAACTCCGAAACACAAACAAACGAGCTTGCAATCAAGCCACACACATCCATCTGCAGGCGTCCAGAGACCCAGCCAGCCGCCATGTCTTAACCCCCCATACCCCCCCGACCCCCAAACCCCCGGATGTGCCCTGAGCCCCAGGGCGGAGCTCACCCGGTGGCCCAGCGCCGTGTTGTCCTGCGTGCGGTACGAGACCTGGGACTTGCCGTTGTCCAGGATGCGCCGGACGACGGGGATGCGGGCCACCTGCTCCCCGACGCTGGTCAGGTACTCCGGCTGCTCGAAGGACACGATGCCGTTGGCTGCAAGGGGAGGGTCCGAACCTCAGGCCTCCCTCCACTCCGAGGTGAGGCCCTGAGTCTCAGGAGCAGGGAGGGAGGCAGCTTGCGTGTCCGTGATGCGAAGCCTTGCCCACCCTCTAGATTGGCCTGGGCACCGGGGGCCCCCCTCCTTCCTGCTCTGATGGCCTGGCCTCCCAGGAGGTCCAGCCGTGACCTGGTTCAAAGGCCGGAGCGGGGAGAGCAGGGGCGGGGCGTGGAGGGATGGCTCCGGGCGGACCCAGCACCCATGGGTGACTGGGACGTAAGCTCCGAGCAGAGCCGTGCAGCACACGCTCCATGTGAGAGCCCGAAACCCATTTTATGGATGGCAAAACCGAGGCTCGCAGCGGGTAAGTGACTCCCCAGGCCACAGACCCCACTTCCACTCCAAGACAGGGGGCCCAGCTGCCCGTTCTTTCTTTCTTTTTTTTTTTTAAATATATTTTATTGATTTTTTACAGAGAGGAAGGGAGAGAGATAGAAAGTCAGAAACATCGATGAGAGAGAGACATTGATCAGCTGCCTCCTGCACACCCCATAGTGGAGATGTGCCCGCAACCAAGGTACATGCCCTTGACCGGAATCAAACCTGGGACCTTTCAGTCCGCAGGCCGACGCTCTAACCACTGAGCCAAACCGGCCTCGGCCCCGTTCTTATTTTATTTTTTATTGATTTCATAGGGGAGTGGGAAAGAGAAGATGAGAGAATCAAGGATCAATGATGAGAGAGAATCATGGACCATCTGCCTCCTGCACACCCCACCCCTAGGGATCAAGCCTGCAACCCAGGCCTGTGTCCTTGGCCGGAATCGAACCTGGGACCCTTCAGTCCGCAGGCCGACGCTCTCTCCACTGAGCCATACCAGCGAGGGCCCCAGACTCCCCTTTTGCCTCCCTGCTGCCCCCACAGTGACCGCCCGACCGACCGCCCGACCGACCTTGCTCCTTGATGATGGTGATGTTCACCAGGCGGCGGCCCAGGGTGGCGGTGCCCATGGGCACGTTGAGCGCCTCCACCAGCAGCTGCTTCTCGTCGTCGTCCTCGGGCCGGATGAAGAGGGGCACCCGCACGTCCACCAGCTCCACCCCCTCCTGGAGCTCCACCATGCCCCGCGCGTCTGCGGGGGGGGGGAGGGGGCGGGGCGGTCAGCTGGGGGGCCGCACGGGGTGGCAGGAGGCCCTGAGCCGGGGGAGCGGCACGTACCCTGGTCCGCCGTGAGGGTGTAGTACCCGGGCGCCACCTTGAGCTCGTGGAAGGCCCGCTGGGCCACGTGCTTCTCCGTCAGCTTCAGCAGCGCCTGCTTGGCCGAGCGGGGCGCCATCAGCACCGTGTCCACGATGGTGTGGTCCTGCCTGCGGGGGCGGGAGGGGCAGGCAGCGAGGGTCAGAGGTGGCACCTGTCGCTGCCATCCGGGGGCGAGAGGCGGGGCAGCCAAACAGGTTCTTCAGAGCCAGGGCCCTGCACCCCGAACCCTGCACCCCGAACCCTGCACCCTGCACTTTGCACCCTGCAGCCTCCGAGCCTCAGGGACTCCTCTGTGAAATGGGGCTCTTCTCGCCCTGGAGATGCAGATGCTGAGGGTGTGGGTGCTCAAGCCCGGGTTCAAATCCTGGCCCTATTTCCTTCCTTCCTTCTTTCTTTCTTTTTTTTTTTTTAATGTATATTTTATTGATTTTTTACAGAGAGGAAGGGAGAGGGACAGAGAGTCAGAAACATCAATGAGAGAGAGACATCGATCAGCCGCCTCCTGCACGCCCCGCACTGGGGATGTGCCTGCAACCAGGATACATGCCCTTGACCGGAATCGAACCCGGGACCTTTCAGTCCGCAGGCCGATGCTCTATCCACTGAGCCAAACCGGTTTCGGCTTTATTTCTTTTCTTTTTTTTTCCCCAATCCTCATTCGAGAATATTTTTCCATGGATTTTTAGAGAGAGTGGCAGAGAGAGGGAAAGAAAGACAGAGAGAAACATCGATGGGAGAGAAGCACATTTGATTGGTTGCCTCCTGCAGGCACCCTGACCAGGGTCCAGGCCAGGGAGGAGCCTGCAACCGAGGTTTGTACCCTTCACCAGAATCGAACCTGGTAGGTACCCTTTGGTCTGCAGGCTGATGATCTATCCATGGAGCCGCACTGGCGAGGGCCTGGCCCTATTTCTTAAAAGCAGGTGGCCTTGGGCAGTTACTGAGCCTGTCTTAGCCTTCGTTTGCGGGGGCCACGCTGGTCCCGAGTGGACGGGCAGCCCTTGGTTCACCTGTTTGCACAGGCCTGGCTCACAGCAGGGTTCACGGGGAGCTGGGGGCCCTTGTATTTCTCCAATGAAGGTCCCACCCCGTGACAGACATTCGGCCTTCCCTCCCTCCAGGATGGCAATGGTGGGGGGGTGGGTAGGGACGGGGGGAGCAGGTGTTTGGGGCGATCCCACCCGTCTTCAACTCACTTTTTCCCGGCGTTGGGCTGCTGCCTGTGGGAACCAGAGGGGACCGTGAGCCGGGGGGGCCCCGGGGCAGCTCCCGCACCCACCCCGGCCCCCGGGACGGAACGCACCGGAACTTGGTCTGCTGCAGCTTGTGCGAGCCCGCGATCTGCCTGTACACCTCGTTCAGCTGCCGGGCAAGGGCGGGCATGAGGGCCTGCCGGGGCGGGCTGGGGCGCCTGTGGGCACGCCCTGGCCTCATCCCCGCCAGGAACCGCTCCCAGGACATGCCCCCCCACCCCGGGGACATCTCCCGCCCCCAGGTCTGGCCCAGCCAGAGCGCCGCTGCCCTTACGTTCTCCTCCACCTCCTGGCGCAGCTGGTCACATTCTCGCGTGCCCGGCTTCAGCAGGTTCTCGGTGCAAAGGCGGGCGAGGCGCAGGGACAGCCCGTAGGGCACTGGGGGGGGGGGGGGAGGAGGAAGGGGGAGACGGTCAGGGAGGGGGCCGTTAGCTCCCCGCATGGCGGGCCCCACAGAAGCCCCTCCAGGCTGGGGGGCACCCGGACGGCTGGCTGGGCCTGTAGCGCCATCAGGAAGGGCAGACAGTGGCCAGGCCCGGTCCCGCCCACCGCGCTCAGAGAGAGACAGTGGGGACGGCCGTGCCCGTGCCCATGCCCCAGGCACCTCCCGGCCGGCGCTCACCCAGCTCCGTGGGGTTGGTGCTGGCGGCGTGGCTGGCGAAGCCCGGCCGCTGCACGTTGTTGGTGACCTTCCAGCGGACGCGGTCGACGCCCTTGAAGTTGCCGTTGCGCAGCAGGGGCGTGTCCAGGTGGTCGGAGGCCATGAGGCTCTCCCGCAGCATGTAGTGGTCCTCCTTGAAGCCCACGATGTGGCCTGCGGGCCGGGGTGCAGGGTGAAGCCCCGCAGGCTCCTCCCCGAGCCCCCCTCACCCTCACCCTCACCCTCAGGTGCAGCCAGGGCCTGCCTCCCTCCTTCCCCGCACCCCCCACCCCTGCCCGCGCCAGCCCGTACCTCGGTTGCAGCAAGGCAGGAGCGCCAGGCAGGCCTAGGGGACGAGGGGAGGGGATGAGGGCTGGGTGGCTGCCCGGCCCACTCACCCCTCCGGCCACCGCCTCCCCCCCCCCCCCACCGCCATGGTCCAGCGGGCCCAGTGCCTCCCGCAGACACCGGGACAGCCAGCAGCCGCAGGGAGCTAGGTGTGGGGCCCAGAGGGCAGTACGGAGGGTGAGGGGGCAGAGAGCGCCCCAAGTGTGTGCCAGGCAGGGGGCCCTGGTCTTGCAAGATCCTCTGGAAAGTCCAGGTTCTATCATCAAACCCATTTGGGAGGCACTCAGCCCGTCCCCCTCTTACGGTCTCACACTGCGCTGGGCCAAAGGCTCTGAGAAGTCCTGCAGAGGTCACGGGAGGTCACAGACCTCTCTCCTCCTGTCTGTCACTCACACTAACACCCCTCACCCCTGGAGGTTCCCACAGTGCTCCCTCCATCCCCACAGCTCAGCTTCCGGGGCTGTGCCGCCCGCCACGCCTCCCTGCCTCTCGTCTGTTGTCACAATGTGACCGTCAGCTCCTGGGGGCAGTGGCTGTGGGCCCCGGGCCCTTTGCAGGTGGCTGACCCCCGGCTGGTGCTCCCAGACGCCAGCCACTGCTGGGGGCAGAGCTACGGGACCGGGCAGGGGCAGCGGGGGCAGGAGAACTGGGCAGAAGATGGGCTTCCCCGGGCCTCTGGCAGCCACGAGGGCCCCGGGGTGCAGGGAGGGGGGCGGGAGGAGGGGACTGTCGGTCCGGGGGCGTCACCTTGCAGCAGGCGCAGTACTTCCAGCAGAGCAGCAGCAGCAGCGCCAGGAGCAGCAGCAGGAAGAGGAGCAGCGGGATGAGCCACCAGAAGGAGCCGGGCGGGCAGTCTGGGGGAGGAGGAGGGCGGTGCTCAGCCCCGGACGCGGTCTGAGGGTCTCCCCCACCCCCCGCCCCCCGCCCCGGCCGCCGCGCAAGCTCACCCTTCTTCCTGTGCACCAGGACCGTGCTGTTGGGCCCGGGCGTGCCGTCGCCCTCCACCGTGTAGCTGTAGTTGCAGTCGTCCTCCTCGTCCCGGAAGGAGCAGTGCTCCACCACCTCCTCCGCTGCACCCACAGGCAGTCAGCGGGTGCCCCTCGCCCCCCAGGGCCTGTCCCCCCCACCAGGACACCCCCCACAGGGTCCCCTTCACCAGGGCCCACCCCCACTCCCAGGGCCAGAGGAATAACGCAAGTCCCCGCACAGAGACGGGCCCTGCCCTGAGCAGGAGCATCGAGGTCTGCGAACCGGGGCCCCCTCCCCGTCCCGAGCCTCCCCTGGGAGCTGGGCTCTGGGAAACGCGTCTGACCCGGAGGAGAGGGCACCGTGGGCCCGCGTGGCCTGGCACGGGCCCCCGCTGTGTTCACACCCCTGCCCAGGCTGGTGCCCGGCCCAGACTCTGTGGTCCCCAAACAGCTCTGCCCGTGGCCCTGGTCTATCTGTGTGCCTCCTGCCCAGATTCTGTGACCCCTCCCAGGTCTGGAACCTTATCTTTTTTTTTTTTTAATATATTCTATTGATTTTCTACAGAGAGGAAGGGAGAGGGACAGAGAGCTAGAAACATCGATGAGAGAGACATCGATCAGCTGCCTGATGCACCCGCAACCAAGGTACATGCCCTTGACCGGAATCAAACCCGGGACCCTTCAGTCCGAAGGCTGACGCTCTATCCACTGAGCCACACCGGTTTTGGCTGGAACCCTTATCTTGACTGTGCAGCCTCAGCCTCAGTCTCAGTTTAATATATATATATATTTTTTTTCTTTAAAAAATATATTTTACGGATTTTTTTACAGAGAGGAAGGGAGAAGGAGAGAGAGTTAGAAACATCGATGAGAGACAGACATCGATCAGCTGCCTCCTGCACACCCCCTACTGGGGATGTGCCCGAGACCAAGGCACGTGCCCTTGACCCGAATCGAACCCGGGACCCTTCGGTCCGCAGGCCGACGCTCTATCCACTGACCCATACCAGCTTCGGCTATAAATATATTTTCACTGCTTTCAGAGAGGAAGGGAGAGGGACAGATAGAAACGTCAATGATGAGAGAGAATCACTGACTGGCCGCCACCTGCAAGTCCCCCACTAGGGATGTGCCTGCAACCAGGGCATGTGGTGCCCTTGACCGGAATCGAACCCGGGACCCTTTAAGTCCACAGGCGGACGCTCTATCCACTGAGCCACACCGGCCAGGGCTGCGCAGCCTCAGATTAGATTACAAGGCCCCTGCCCAGCTCTGTAACCCTGTCCGGACAAGCGACACCTCCTGCCCCACTGAGGGGCCCTGGCCTAGGCTCTCGGCCCCCCCGATCCGCCCCTCCGCCCCTGCCCCTTACCGTTCTTCAGCTCGTCCACCATCTTGACCTTGAAGCCACACTCCTCGCACGTGCGCCCCTTCTTCTCGCCCGTGCCCCAGGCCTGGCACTGCACGCAGGAGCGCAGGTCCTCGCAGAGGCCCAGGCGGACCTGGGGGGAGAGGAGGGGCCGGCCACGCTGTGCTGGGCAGGCCTCCGCCTGGCCCGCTCCCCCATCCACGCCCCTACCCCCTCATCCGGCTCCTCCCACACCAGGCTCAGCCTCTCCTGCCCCCTGGCCCTGGGCCCAGGTCCCCGTGCCCCCACGCCAGCAACACCGGCCTCACCGCTGAGTAGTTGATCTCGCAGATGGTGTCCGTGTAGAGGGACTGCTGGCTGCAGTGGCACCGGCCGCACTCGCAGTGGCCACGCCCGTTGCAGAGGCCCTGAGGCGAGAGGAGGCACCGTGAGCCAGCTGCACCCCCTCCCTGCCTGAGAGGGTGAGGGCGGGGGTCCTGACCGGATCGCCCTCTGCCGCCCCACCCTGCCTGAGAGGGTGAGGGCGGGGGTCCTGATCGGATCGCCCTCTGCCGCCCCACCCTGCCTGCCCTGTGCCCAGGCCTACCCCGTTGCTGTCGATGCAGGTGGCATTGCTGAGAGGGCAGTCGCAGCTCAAGCCTGTCCAGCCAGGCTCACACTCGCACCGGCCCATGGAGCAGCGCCCCCGGTCTGCAGAGAGGGGGGCGGGCGGGGAGGGTGGGGAAAGAGCCCGTTCAGACCTGCAGTCCTGGGGGCCCACCTGCCGGGGAGGAGCTGTGCGAGCTGAGCTCAGGGGTACAGACATCTCTTCCCCACTTTCTTCAAAAACCTCCCCTCCATCTGTCCCCCTGCCTCCCACCTTCTACCTCCCACTCTGCGGCCAGAGTGACCGACCATCCCAAAACACAAATCCATGGGGTGGCTCCCCTGGTTAAGAACCTCTACTGAGTCTTGGCCAATGCAATAAGGTAAGAAAAGGAAATAAAACTAATCAGTATTGGGAAGTAAGAAATAACACTGTCATTACTTCCAAGTATCAGGAACCTGCCACAAAATATCCAGAAGCATGTACAGATCTGTTATTAGACCTCATTAGTGAGTTTAGCACGGTGCCTGGATACAAGGTCAACATGCAAATAGCTAAAAAATGAAGACAAAGCCTCCTGCAGTGCCTTTGGGATCAAGTCCAATGGCTTCCACTAAAGGCTGGCTGACCCTGGCCTGTAGTGGAAGCCATTGGACTTTATCCCAGGCCGTGTCCCAGTGACGGTGAGGGTGGAGCTGGGCGGTGCCACAGTAATGAGGAGGGAGAGTGGATCAGGAGGAGGGCAGGGCCTGGGGGACCTCCGGGGAGGAGGGGTAGTCTTAAACACAAGGGGAACCTAGTGGCACTGGCCTTGGGCCTCAAGTTCGCAGAGGGGACAGAGGTCCAGGCTGGTGCTGGACTTGGGGGAGGAGGCCCTCAGGGAGTCCGGAGGAGGCTGGGCCTGACCGGGGGATTCTGCCCCTCAGCCTGGCTCTCCCTGCCTGTCTTGATGGGGGAGGCCAGGCCGGGGCAGGGCAGGCGGGGGCTGGCCCAGGCCCCCACCCCGCCGGCCGCTGCAGGTGGGCCGCGCGCTCACCGTTGCAGAGGAAGCCGGAGGTGCGCGGGCACTGGAAGTTGTCGAACTCGCAGAACTGGCCCTCGTAGCGGCCCTCGCCGTAGCACACGCAGCGGCCGCACTGGCACTCGCCGCGCCCGGAGCACGGCTTGTCCTCGCCGGCCCGCAGGCACGGCTGGATGTCGCTCAGGGAGCCCGTGGAGCAGCTGCAGGTGGGGCCGCTCCTGCGGGAGGAGCCGTCACGTCCCCCGGGGCCCAGGCCGGGCCTTTCCACCCAGGCCCGTTCCACAGGCGGGAAGACTGAGGCTCCGGGAGGGCCGCCCCCCAGGCACGCAGACAGCAGCGGCTGCACCGGCTCAAACCCCAGCCCCGGCCCTGCCAGCAAAAGCCTTCTTCAACGCACCCCCTCTCTGAGCTCCTCTCTGACTAGGGAATGCGTGTGTGGTTCAAACTACAAAAGGTGGCCGAAACCGGTGTGGCTCAGTGGATAGAGTGTCAGTCTGTGGACTGAAAGGTCCCAGGTTCGATTCCGGTCGGGGGCATGTACCGTAGTTGCAGGAACATCCCCAGTAGGGGGCATGCAGGAGGCGGCTGCTGATTGATGTCTCTCTCTCATCGATGTTTCTAACTCTCTCCCTCTCCCCCTTCCTCTCTGTAAAAAAATCAATAAAATAGATTTAACAAGTAAAAATAAAAAAACAAAATACAAAAGGTCTGAAGCAAACGGACAATCTCCCTCCCAGGCCTGCCCCAGGCCCCGGCCCCCACGCCCTGACAGCTCGTGGTCCTGACTCTTGCCCATCTTTCTTTCTTTCTTTTTTTTTTTTTTAATATATTTTATTGATTTTTACAAAGAAGAAGGGAGAGGGATAGAGAGTTAGAAACATTGATGAGAGAGAGACATTGATCAGTTTCCTCCTGCACGCCCCCCACTGGGGATGTGCCCACAACCAAGGTCCATGCCCCCGGCCGGAATCGAACCTGGGACCTTTCAGTCCACAGACTGACGCTCTATCCACTGAGCCCAACCGGTTTCGGCCCTTGCTCATCTTTCCAGCTTCGCCCTATCTGTCTAAGCAGCTCAAAGTGCTTTGAACGGGGCGCGCAGCTAACTCCTCAGGCATAGATGGGGCCCAGGCTGAGCCCGCCGGCCGCGGGCCGCACTCACCAGCCCTCGCTGCACACGCAGTGCCCGCACATGAAGTCCCCGTTGCCGCTGCACTGAGGGGAGCCCACCTCCTTTTGCTGGAATGAGAACGTGGGGGGGACGGGCATGGGCAGGGGGACAGGGCCACTGGGCACTCCTGCTGCCTCTGCCCTCAGGGCGCCCCTCGCGCGGGACGTGGCCGCAGGGGGCAGGGCAAGGGGCGGCTGGCCCCGCCGCTCTCTCCCTCCCCCCCGCCCGCCCGCCCGCCGGCCCCGGGCCCGGCCGTACCAGCTCGCAGGCGCACAGGTCGCAGATGATGCCCACGTCCATGCGCAGGCCGTCCGAGAAGGAAGGCTTCAGGTGCACCTTGCCCTTCCGGTCGTGCTCCGGCAGCTGGCACACGTGCGTCCCGTCCACCTCCTCGATGGCCCGCAGCTGGACTTGGTAGGTGCCCTGCGGGGACCCGGCTGTCAGCCGAGGCCGGCCCGTGTCCGTCCAAAGGCCCGCGGCCTCAAGCTTCCAGGTGCCCGGGTCCCGACACCCGGCTCCCCGCCTGCTCTCCCTCGGGGCTGAGAACTGGCTCTGGGCACAGTCATGTGACACCAGCAGAGACCCGCCTCCACTGGCCAGTTCGCCGGCTGAGCCCCGCTCTGAGCTCCGTGCAGGCGGACGGACGTGCCAGGCTGCCGAGGCCGCAGCCCAGCTGAGGGAGGGGCCCCGGGCTGCGGACCCCAGCCTGTCTGACCCTGGAGGCCGCGTCCTTCACCTCTGCTCGGGCTGACCCGCTCACAGGGGCTGTGCCCGCCCTCCTTGCCCCGGGGTTTCAGAAAAACGTACCACTTCTCCCCGGCGGATGTGGAAGGACCCGGTCTCCGTCTTCTGGAACATCCTGGAGGTGACCTCCGTGCGCAGGCCGCGGGGGCTGTCCAGGGCCCGGATGTCCAGGTTGGAGTGGATGCGCTGCAGGAGGGCCGGGGGTCAGGGGTCGGAGCCTGGCTGTGCTCTGCCCCGCCCCGGGGTGGGGGGACAGGGGTGGCATCAGGGCGGCTGGGCGCAGGTGGACTTTCCAGGGACCCTGCCTCACGGGCAGGACTGGGGACCCCCTTTGCCCTCTCGGCCGCCCTCAGCCCTGCCCGGGGGGCCGGCCTCACGTTGAAGGCCTCCTGCAGCAGCTCCACGATGTTGGACGAGTCCTCCTGCAGCACGCCCAGCGAGGACACCGGGAAGTAGCGGTGCAGCTTCTGCGAGGGAACCCGGGCGGCTGAGCGGCGGCCCGTTACACCCGGACCGCAGCTCAGGTGACCCCTGTGCAGAGGGACCGCTGACCACAGCTCACAGTGACCCCCTGTGCAGAGGGACCGCTGACCGCAGCTCGCAGTGACCCCCTGTGCAGAGGGACCGCTGACCGCAGCTCAGGGCGACCCCTGTGCAGAGGGACCGC